>JAFMOC010000466.1:0-20000 GCA_019802505.1 Corydoras sp. C115
TATGAATGAATTAATGTATGCATGTGTGTATGAATTAATGTATGTATGTATGAATGTATGAATGAATGCATGTATAAATGTATGTGTATGAATGAATGTATGTATGTATGAATGAATGTATGTATGTATGTATGAATGAATGTATGTATGTATGTATGAATGAATGTATGTATGTGTGAATGAATGTGTGTCAGACATAGCTACATTAATTCATAAACAAAAACATGCATTCATGTATGCATGTTTGAGGGAATGAATCATTGTTTGTACGAATGAATGAACGTACATTTGTATGAATGAGTTTGGATGGATGCATGTTTGGATGGATGAATGAATATATGCATACATACATTAGTAACAAAAACATATTGAAATACACAGTGAAATACACACAAAACCCTGGTTTATACACAACACCATGTGGGATCTTTACATCCACCTTTAAAACCAAACAAGAAACTGTAATTAGGAAATAAGACTGATCATTTCCCCATGAAATAAAATAGAGATGGTAAAAGAATTCTTCTCCATCATGTTCCGAGAAACAACTTCATACAGACTGATAATTCTGTCTTAAACCGCTCATTTTTCAGTGAATTAGTCGCAGGATCTGCAAAATAAATATTTTCACCTCAAACAGAACATAACCGAAGCCCTTTCCCTCTCCGGTGTTCCGGTCCCTCACCAGCCGAACGGCCTCGACTGTCCCACAGTCTTCAAAGTGCTGGCGGAACGGAACCTCCTTTATGTCTGAGAGAGATGACGAGGAAAAGTGGAGTTTAGAGGAAAATAGCAGGAATCTTCTACAGAAAAATGTTTGGAAAATCAGGGTTTAATAAAGGCTTAGTGGTTGGCATGTTCTCCTCTCAGCACTAGGGATTCCCGGTTCGAATTCCCATCTGGGTGGAGTTTCCATGTTCTCCCCGTGTTCGCGTGGGTTTCCTCCGGGATCTCCGGTTTCCTCCCACAGTCCAAAAATATGGATCAAGTCAAACGAGTTCTCCAAATTGCCCCATGTGGAGTGTGTGTGCGTGCGTGTCTGTGTGAGTGAGTGTGTGCCCAGCGATAGATTGGCGCCCTGTCCTGGGTGTATCTGCCCAGCGCCCTAAATGTTCTCCCCTGGATATGCATGGGGAACCCTACTGCGACCCTAATATAGGATAAAGCGGAAGATAATGAATGAATGAATGGTTTAATAAAGAATTACAAAAAATACCATGTAATAATAATTATATGATAATCAGTTATATAAACAAAAACCACCCAGCTCACCGTATGGAAGGTTTCCCACGAACACAGATCTCTTATGATCATGCTGGAGGAGAAAAGATAGCAGATATTAAACTGTATGAAGGCGACCACTGAATGGCAGCGGTTTGTTCTACTCACTGAACCATGTTGAGAAACTCGATCCACTCTGATGAACACTTCTTTTTTTATCTCCATCCCATTCCTGCAGAACACATTTACATTTACTTTTATCCAAAGCGACTTACAAGGTAAGCACGGGGTTAATCACAACATCCCTGGAGCAATGAGGGTTAAGGGTCTTGCTCAAGGACCCACACTGGTAACTTCAGTGGACCTGGGATTTGAACCCCCAACCTTCAGATTGATAACCCAATGCCCTAACCACTGAGCTACCATGCCCAGAGTTCCAGATCACCTCAGAAAATAATTGTTCATCTCAGATTTACACTCTGAGTTTCTCTATATAGGACCTTAAAACCTCATGGTGGGTTCTAGGGGAATTACGTTCGAAAAATGTCGTTTCCATAAGAACATATTGAAAACCTGATGATTCAGTCCACAGTCCAGTGGAGCTGCAAGTATGTACAGATGGAGTAAAATAATAAGGTGTGTTTTGAGACTTGTAGGCTAAAAACAATAAATCTAATACTAAAACAGCTTCCATGTTTCATTACTGTCTACAAAAACCTGAGATCTTGAACATTTCTTTCTAAGGAGTCATGATAAAAGAAATAAATGTTTTTATATGTGTGTGTATATATATATATATATATATATATATATATATATATATATATATATATATATATATATATATATATATAAACGTTCTGTTATTTAGCCGCTAGAGGGCAGTATTTAATAGAGAAAACGAATACCTGTCAATAAACATAAAAAAAAAAAACCCGACTAGATTATGTTTCAGAAGACCAGATTATATGTTTTCAATACAAATATTAAGAAATCAAACCTTTTTTTAATTTTAGTGTGTTTATAACCTTTTTAATCAAAGCAATAAGGTGCTAGAGGTTGTGTATTAATTTGAAATCATCACCCTGCTACACATCAAGTCTAATAACAAATAATAATAATGCCACCCTCTCATACTATACTCATTGCTATATTCTAAAAGCTGTAACATCAAACATATTCCATTAATCTTTTAGCATATTAAATGAAACCTGGTTGATAACATCCATTGAAGCCAAACTCACCTCTGAAGTGCATTTACGGCACCGTCCTGATCTTTAAAGACAACGTAGGCGTTGATAGTCTGCTTATTGGGGTTAACCTGACGTCTGAAAACAGAACAAAAGGAGATCAGACCAACAGTCGTACTGAAATCAGACCAACTTACGAGAACAGAGATGTTCGGAAGACCTACCGGATGGTGGCCAGTCTGCGGGACATGGTCGGATCTTCTCTTAGCTGTAGGAACATCCAGCGTTAGAACTTCAGCAGATAACAGAATCAACATCTAAGCCGATGTGGAGAACTTACCAATGAGCGGAATCGTACAGACTCGATGGTCCCTAGATCTTTGAAGAGCTTCTTGACTTCCTGCATCACACAAAACCCACAAACATCCAGGTTACAGTTTAATTCATTTCATTCATTGACTGTCACCACCCATACA
Source organism: Corydoras sp. C115 (assembly GCA_019802505.1). Taxonomy (NCBI): domain Eukaryota; kingdom Metazoa; phylum Chordata; class Actinopteri; order Siluriformes; family Callichthyidae; genus Corydoras; species Corydoras sp. C115. The sequence goes on from JAFMOC010000466.1 coordinate 2,888, forward strand.
CCCATCATCTTCCGCTTTATCCTCTATTAGGGTCGCGGGGGGTTCCTCATGCCCATCCAGGGGAGAACATTTCAGGCGCTGGGCAGATACACCCAGGACAGGGCGCCAATCCATCGCTGGGCACACACTCACTCACACAGACACACTCTATATGGGGCAATTTGGAGAACTCAATTAACTTGATCCATGTTTTTGGACTGTGGGAGGAAACCGGAGAACCCGGAGGAAACCCACGCGGACACGGGGAGAACATGGAAACTCCACCCAGATGGGGATTCGAACCGGGAATCCCTAGGGCTGAGAGGAGAACATGCTAACCACTAATGCCGCCTGTTGCTCATCAACAAATACTAAACATTTAAAACAATGGAACTAAGAAGCCAACATGACCTCAGTGTTAAGAACAAAATACTATATAGTTTAACTAAATTCTGACATAAAGATAGTTAGCCGTTTGTTTCTTTAGAACCCTGACGCACCTTCTTAGTGAAGCTGATGGGAAGATTGCCGACAAACACGGTTCTTTTCAGTTTGACCCTCTCCTCCGCTGGGTTCCATGGAGCTTTCTGCCGTTTCTCTGGCGGTAAATCGCCGCTCGCGTTGCTGTCCTGAACCTTGCGTTTGACTTTCTTGGTCGTGTTTTTGACCTCTTCGATGTCGTCCGCAGTCTGTAATGCACCTTCCCTGGAAACACAAACGCCAACTTAGAATCACATTACATTTACATTTGGTCATTTAGCAGACACCTTTATCCAAAGTGACTTACAAGGTGAACACAGGGTTCATCACAACATCCCTGGAGCAATGAGGGTTAAGGGTCTCATACCACACTGGTACCTTCAGTGGATCTGGGATTTGAACCCCCAACCTTCAGATTGATAACCCAACGCCCTGATCACTGAGCTACCGCGCGAATCACGATATATTTCCTTATAGATCAGATAAATCTTTTAATCAGACAAACCTCTCCTGTAGTCTGATTTCTGCCGAGGTCTTCACTCGCTCAGGCTTCTTTGTTGTAACAGTTTTGACTTCCTTTGCACTTACAGGCTTTTGTGTTGGCTGCTCGTTCTGGATGCTGGTCTTTGGTACCACCTTTGTGGGGTAGAAAATTATGACGTCACATGGGGGTTAATTAGTATATATATATATATATATATATATATATATATATATATATATATATATATATACATATATATACATATATATATCATTTACATTTAGCAGACGCTTTTATCCAAAGCGACGTAAAAATGAGAACATTACAAGTCAGAAGTTATGGAGAAAACCATCTATACTGTAAATTCATCAAACCTGATTGTTATTTGATGCTGCGCCCCCCCCACCCTTTTTCCCTACAACAGGTATTTGTTAAAGAGATGCATCTTCAGTAGTTTCTTAAAACTGCTTGTGATTGTTAGTGAGTTGGGAAGATCGTTCCACCATATATATATATCAGACAAAAACATTAACGTTTTGCAGAGGCCCAGCCAGAGTCCTGACTTGAATCCAATTGAGAATCTGTGGAAGGAGCTAAAGATCAGGGTGATGGCAAGTAGACCCTCCAACCTCAAAGAGTTGGAGCTCATCGCTAAAGATGAATGGGCAGTATACCATTATACCAGTTTACCCCATCCCCATCATTCATGGTTCAAATCCCCATCTGGATGGAGTTTCCATGTTCTCCCCGTGTCTGCGTGGGTTTACTCTGGGTTCTCCGGTTTCCTCCCACAGTCCAAAAACATGGCTCAAGTCAATTGAATTCTCCAAATTGCCCCATATAGAGTATGTCTGTGTGAGTGAGTGTGTGCCCAGCGATGGATTGCCCCCCTGTCCTGAGTGTATCTGCCCAGCGCCCGAAACGTTCTCCCCTGATAGAGGATTGAGCAGAAGATAATGGATGGATGGACTTTGTACGAACCTTTGGAGCAGGGATGAAGCGCAGGGCACTCTGACAGGCTGCAGGAGAGAAGAGGGAGGACAGGGAACCGACGGCTGCAGCGTCCCCTGCAGACCCCAGACTGTCAGACACGAGGCCGACCACATAATCATTGGTCTGTTTAGCACCAGCTTCAGTCAGCTTCAGCTCACTGTGAGACAAAACAAAGCAGAAAGCGCTTTTTAAAAACGTACAGCTCTTTAAAGTTTAAAAAACCGCAGACTGTTTACATAAAACCTCTGACCTCTTCGATGCACGCTTCTTCTTCATGCTCGGACCCGAGAGGTTATTCAAATAAGTGTTAACGTTCACCTGCAGCTGACCCTACGCGCTCATTAATGCTTTATTACGAACCAGAAAGTTTGAAACACTGACATTTATCCCAACGCTGCTTCATAAACCTGAACCCGAACTCTGCTCACGCTGCCGAACTCCCCACGTTTCCACCTCGCGTGCGTCTGCGTTCCGATTCCGGCTTCCAAACGCGCGCGCACGAGGTTCCTACCTCTATTAACCTCACGTTCTAAGTTCTATCTGTCAGTCCGAAGTTTAATAAAATCACACGTTAACCCATTTTAGTCTTAAACTGTTTTTTTTTTATTTCGTCTGGTTATGTTAAAAAAAAAACACCAAAAGCACGACGGAACGACGGACGGCTTTTCAGCGCGAACGGCTTTCGTTCCAATCCCCAACCCTATCTACTATTAAGTGCACTAGTGCAAAAAGTATACAAATATAGAATACGTACTACATCCGTATGTTTGTTCATCTCAAACATAATGAAGATCCGTACTAAATAACATGTAAGCCGTGAAGGTTGGCACGACGCGAGGCGGACTTTGTAGGGTGTAGGGAGTAGGGAGTAAGGTGACATTTAGGACGCAGCCCACTGTTTTCCCGCAGAGCGGCAGAGGTGCGCCAGCCGCAGAAGAGAAGTCGGTGATAATAAGATAAATCCATGGTCGCAGGTGAGAATTAAAGTGATCGCTGTGGAATCGTGGGAATTTCGATTATATGTAGCTGCTTTAAATAGTCTACACGAGTCGACATACAAATACCAGTGACTTTAAATCTGTGTGAGTAGCTGAAAGGTTGATGAGATGTTAAAAGCCCTCTCTCAGTAAGCATCAGTGTATGTATGAATACAGGGATGGACCAGCAGCTTCCTGATGATGCTGTGGGCAGAAGAGTGGCCTGTGATGGAGGACGAGCCACAGTCCGATACGTTGGGACAGTTCCCCCTACAGCAGGTGTGGCCCACATTCATCCAAGGGGGCGGGTTAGCTCAGTGGTCAGGGTGTTGGGTTATCAATCAGAAGGTTGGGGGTTCAAATCCCAGGTTCACTGAAGTTACCAGTGTGGGTCCTTGAGCAAGACCCTTAACCCTCATTGCTCCAGGGATGTTGTGATGAACCCTGTGCTCACCTTGTAAGTCGCTTTGGATAAAAGCGTCCAATAAATGACCCAATTTATTTTAATTTATTTGTTCATCCTAATGTTAATACTGATTCAAATAAAAACAGCCTCTTCGTAAATCTGCAACTAATACATTTTTGTTTCATAGTCGGATTATTCATCCATCCATCCGTTATCTTCCACTTTATCCTCTAGTAGGGTCGCGGGAGGGTTCCCCACGCTCATACAGGGGAGAACATTTCGGACGCTGGGCCAATCTATCACTGAACACACTCACTCACACAGACACACTCTATATGGGGCAATTGGGAGAACTCAATTGACTTGATCCATGTTTTTGGACTGTGGGAGGAAAGCGGAGAACCCGGAGGAAACCCACGTGGACATGGGGAGAACATGGAAACTCCACCCAGATGGGGATACGAACCGGGAATCCCTAGTGCTGAGAGGAGAACATGCCAACCACTAAGCCACCGTGCCGTCCATCCCACATTCATCTTCATGTTAATACTCATTCATTCATTATCTTCCGCTTTATCCTCTATTAGGGTCGCGGAGGGGAGGGGAGGGGGGGGGTTCCCCATGCCCATCCAAGGGAGAACGTTTCGGGCGCTGGGCAGATACACCCAGGACAGGACGCCAATCTATCACTGGGCACACACTCACTCACACAGACACACTCTATATGGGGCAATTTGGAGAACTCAATTGACTTGATCCATGTTTTTGGACTGTGGGAGGAAAGTGGAGAACCCGGAGGAAACCCACGCCGACACAGGGAGAATATGGAAACTCCACCCAGATGGGGATACGAACCGGGAATCCCTAGTGCTGAGAGGAGAACATGCTAACCACTAAGCCACCGTGCCGCCCCTTAATGTTAATACTGATTCAAATAAAAACAGCCTCTTCGTAAATCTGCAACTAATGTTCATTTCATAGTCGGATTATTGATCAGTTATTAGGTCTATAATAAATCATTATTTGGTTCCAATAGTTTTGATTAGTTTTGTTAACACCACAAAAACGCTGCATGGCCAAAAATGTTAGGACGGTCCGATTAACTCCTCATTGTCAGAGGAATATATAATGATATATTATATTATATCAAATGATGGCTTAGTGGTTGGCATGTTCTCCTCTCAGCGCTAGGGATTCCCGGTTCGAATCCCCATCTGGTTGGAGTTTCCATGTTCGCCCCGGGTCCGCGTGGGTTTCCTCCGGGTTCTCCGGTTTCCTCCCACAGTCCAAAAACATGGATCAATTGAATTCTCCAAATTGCCCCATATAGAGTGTGTCTGTGTGAGTGAGTGTGTGCCCAGCGATAGATTGGCACCCTGTCCTGGGTGTATCTGCCCAGTGCCTGAAACCTTCTCCCCTGGATGAGCATGGGGAACCCCCCCCCCCCCCCGCACCCCTAATAGAGGATAAAGCAGAAGATAATGGATGAATGATAATGGATGAATGATTTACACCTCATTGTCAGAGTTGTATATAATAAAATATTATATTATATCAAATAGGGCGGCACGGCTAAGTGGTTAGCATGTTCTCCTCTCAGTGTTAGGGATTCCCGGTTCGAATCCCCATCTGGGTGGAGTTTCCATGTTCTCCCCGTGTCTGCATGGGTTTCCTCCGGGTTCTCCGCTTTCCTCCCACAGTCCAAAAACATGGATCAAGTCCATTGAATTCTCAAAATTGCCCCATATAGAGTGTGTGTGTGTGAGTGAGTGTGTGCCCAGTGATAGATTGGTGTCCTGTCCTGGGTGTATCTGCCCAGCGCCTGAAACGTTCTCCCCTGGATGGGCATGGGGAACCCCCCCCCCCACGACCCTAATAGAGGATAAAGCAGAAGATAATGAATGGATGGATTATATCAAACACTTAAATATAAGCTGTGATTAGAATGAATATATTTCAGTCATTGCTGCTTTATTTATATTATGTCTGAAGGCTTGTGGCTTGGATTGGAGTGGGACAATCCCGAGAGGGGGAAACATAACGGTAGTCATGATGGCGTGCATTACTTCACTTGCAGGTAATAATCACTTTTGTGCTTTAATTAATAATAATTTTTGAACCTAACAAACAATCACCTTAGTGTCATTGTGATGTAACTCAACAACCACCCGAATAATGGTCCTCTGGTCAGGGGAGTAAAATGCATTAAAAAAAACATAGAAAAACAGATGGACTACAATCTACAATCAATAAAATGTAATCACCAGCACTTGATCGGCGTCACCTCCTTATTTTAACTTTTTACTCTTAATCTGCTCTATAGGCATCCAACTAGTGGTTCCTTTGTACGACCCAAAAAAGTCAGCTTTGGAGTGGATTTTTTGAGCGCTGTGAAGGAACGCTATGAGCTGGAGCTGGATCAAGCCATTACAGAAGAGAAGACGCTGTCCAACAAGGAGATTAAGATGGTGGGGTTTGAGTCCCTTTTGGAAAAACAGAAGTGAGTCCTAGCACGTGCATCTCGGTTTGAATCTCTATAGATTCAATAGTGTAACTAAATGTATTCATTCATTCATTATCTTCCACTTTATCCTCTATTAGGGTCGCGGGGGGGTTCCCCATGCCCATCCAGGGGAGAACGTTTCGGGTGCTGGGCAGATACACCCAGAACAGGACGCCAATCTATCACTGGGCACACACTCACTCACACAGACACACTCTATATGGGGCAATTTGGAGAACTCAATTGACTTAATCCATGTTTTTGGACTGTGGGAGGAAAGCGGAGAACCCGGAGGAAACCCACGCGGACATGGGGAGAACATGAAAACTCCACCCAGATTGGGATTCGAACCGGGAATCCCTAGCACTAAGAGGAGAACATGCCAACCACTAAGCCACCGTGCCGCCCGTAATTTTATTATAAAAAAATATTTAAAAAATTTAAAAATAATTTTTTTTTTATTATAAAAAAATAATATAAAGTATAACAGTGATGTTTAAAGGCTTGTTAATACATTACCAAAGTGTTTTAATTGGACTTCATGTTTATTTGATGTCTGAGGGGATGTTCAGGTCATTTATGGGTTTATTTGTGGAATATAACTTTAGCTTGTTTGTTCCTGTGTCATTAATATTTGGGTGATTTAGATGTTTTCTTCCAATTTATTATTATTTCTTTTATTTTATTCATAGTCTCTTATTAAACTGTGCTTTATTTTTCCAGAATGAAGAATCTAAAAGAGATCGCGCTCCGGTTTTGTGAGGTGTCTGGTCCTGGTGCCAGTAACGAGATCAGAACAAACACTCCCAGTATCCTTCAGAGGAGGCAGAGAATGTTTTGTTGGTAGAGTTTCGTTTTTAGTGGACAATTGGTTCTTTAACACTTATTGTAAGATGTGGAGTCACTGGATCTCTTGGGGAATCTGCTGAGCTCCTGGGAAGTCGTAGCAGCCATTACAGAACAGCTCGAGCAGCTGCAGATACTTTGTCTTAGGTTGGTTGGTACCTCAATCGCTCGTTTATTTATCACTAACCTGCCCATTAATCCATCCACAGGCCATCTATCTGTTCATAGACTAGTCCTTTCATCCTTCATTCATTCATTATGAATTTATGCATTCATCTGTTTGTTCATCAAGCTTAATTGTTAAGTTTTCCATTGTGTATTAATTTAGTTATCTGTCCCTACTATGTTATTTAAAACACACCAGCCACCTAAAAATAACTTTCTAGTTGTTTATCTTCCACCTCTCTAAAGAAACACGAACATCCATCCATCCATTATCTTCCGCTTTATCCTCTATTAGGGTCGTGGGGGGGTTCCCCATGCCCATCCAGGGGACAACATTTCGGGCGTTGGGAAGATAGACCCAGGACAGGACACCAATCTATCACTGGGCACACACTCACTCACACAGACAGATACAATTTGACAATTTGGAGAACTCCATTGACTTGATCCATGTTTTTGGACTGTGGGAGGAAAGCGGAGAACCCGGAGGAAACCCACGCGGACACGGGGAGAACGTGGAAACTCCACCCAGATGGGGATTCGAACCGGAATCCCTATCGCTGAGAGGAGAACATGCTAAACCACTAAGCCACTGTGTTTCTGGGCGGAAACATGAACATTTATCTGTTAAATTAAAACAGACTCACCTCTCACCTGCATTTCTTTTCTCTCTTAGTGATAATCGATTGACCTTCACTTCCAACCCCTCCAACTTTAGTCATGCCTTTTGCCGTCTTCGACTGTTAACACTCAATAGCTGTGCTATAACCTGGCCTCAGGTAGGACACACACACACACACACACACACACACACACACACACACACACACACACACAATGAATAATTCCATACATTACCAGTTAAGATCTGACTCTTACATTTGCTTCTGCACTGCTTGATGTTGGCAGGTGCTCCAGTGTGCCCCCATGTGGCCCAACATAGAAGAGCTTTTTCTAAATAACAATGCCATCACTGAATTACAAAGGTAAAGCCTATGTCAAATACTATTAGTTTTCTTATTTAAAATAAAAAAATGAAATAAATAATAATAATAAAAAAAACCCTTCCCTCACCCCCTTTCCTTTCAGACCTGTTGATGTTCTACAGAATTTAAAAGTTCTAGACTTGTCCAACAACAGTTTAGCCCAGGAAAGTTTGCTGGAGCTGTCGCACCTCCCCAGGTAATTAACATCCTTATATGCATTAAATGTAAAAAGACTAACGACAACATTATTTTAAAAGTTATATATTAAAAGAAATGATATAAGGCGGCACGGTGGCTTAGTGGTTGGCACGTTCGCCTCTCAGCGCTAGGGATTCCCGGTTCGAATCCCCATCTGGGTGGAGCTTCCCTGTTCTCCCCGTGTCTGCATGGGTTTCCTCCGGGTTCTCCGGTTTCCTCCCACAGTCCAAAAACATGGATCAAGTCAATTGTATTTTCCAAATTGCCCCATATAGAGTGTGTATGTGTGAGTGAGTGTGTGCCTAGCGATGGATTGGCGCCTGGGTGTATCTGCCCAGCGCCCGAAATGTTCTCCCCTGGATGGGCATGAGGAACCCCACCACGACCCCAATCGAGGATAAAGCGGGAGATAATGAATGAATGAATGAATGAATATATTAAAAGAAATGATCTAAACTGAGACAAGCTTATGTTATGAATTAGATAAGATTATTTAAGTCACCTTTAAAGACTTTTATATTTTTTGGTTTTTATTAATCTTTTCATGGTTCTTATTTGCAGGTTGGAAAATCTGAGTCTCTGCAGCGCAGGACTGTCTGATATTCACTTCAGCGATGCTTCACCAGGTGAGAAAAGTTTGGATTACTGAGATGACTATAGATCAAACAGACTCTAATACAGACTTTAATCATTCATTCAAATATACAGGCTCCAAGACCCAGGCGTTTCCTGCACTAAAAATCCTTAATCTCACAGACAATAAAATCACTGAGGTAAGAACCAGAAGGTCAAAATCCTTTAAACCTTAAACCCAGAACCCAGAGTGACAAATGGTTCCACAACATTCATTCATTTTAATAGACACCGTTTTTTTACTTTGCTGATAACAGATCGAGGTGATCGCTCTCTTTAATATTTAATAACACAGAGTCATTTAATATGAAACACTTTAGTACAGAATGGCCTTTCATAGGATGGACGTTAATTCAGGTGTCCTCTCGCAGTGGGGTGTAATCAATGAGTTGGAGAAGCTGAGAGCGCTGGTGCAGTTGTCCTGCAGGAGAAATCCCCTGATCAATTTTGAGAAGAACCAGGAGACAAGCCACCAGCTTCTCATCGCACGTCTCAGCCAGCTGGAGAAGCTCGACGGCAGGCAGGTGTGTTGGTTCCACATGTTCAGACGTATGGAACTCTATAGGAACTGTAAATGATAGGGCTGTATTCAACTAAAGATTTTCATAGTCGAATCTGATTCGTCAGATTTTCCCTATAGTCGACTGATAGTCGAATCAGTTAAAAATTACACCACAAGATGGCGCTAAGGGCATAGTTTTTCAAAAATATGTTTTTCTAACAAAAGAAAACCTTTTTTTTTTGTTTTTCTTTTTTCTTTTTTTTCTTCTAGAAATTAGGATGATTTTATTTGACAAAAGGCTATATATATAACGAACACAAAGACATTTCATGTAAAAACTAATGCTTAGCAGCAGCCATGGGCGCCCCCATGTGGTCAAAATGGTACATTCGACTATGAGGTTCATAGTCGACTACGGTTCTCCGAATCGAATCGTCGAATCAGCGAATATTGCAGCTCACCCCTATTAAATGAATAACTGAATTTATTTTTCTAATTACGAAAAGGGCGGCACGGTGGCTTAGTGGTTAGCACGTTCGCCTCTCAGTGCTATGGATTCCCGGTTCGAATCCCCATCTGGGTGGAGTGTCCATGTTCTCCCCGTGTCCGCGTGGGTTTCCTCCGGGTTCTCCGGTTTCCTCCCACAGTCCAAAAACATGGATCAAGTTAATTGAGTTCTCTAAATTGCCCCATATAGAGTGTGTTTGAGTGTGTGAGTGTGTACCCAGCGATGGATTGGCGGCCTGTCCTGGGTCTATCTGCCCAGTGCCCGAGACGTTCTCCCCTGGATGGGCATGGGGAACCCCACCGCGACCCTAATAGAGGATAAAGCGGGAGATAATGAATGAATGAATAATTACGAAAAGGGATACTATAAGATGCCCAGGTCTGAAATATCGGCATGTCATTAAACATTGTGTCTTATCTGATACCACTGTTTCTAAGGTAACGCATGAGGACAGGAGAGGCGCCGAGCTGGACTACTGTAAGAAATTCGGACGAGCCTGGATGCAGGCGGGTGGTCACCAAATCCCAGAGCAGAACCGACCCAGTGCGGAGTTCCTAACACAGCACCCGCGTTACCTAGCACTTATTCAGAGTAAGTGACTTCATGCAGCTGTGCTCAGCGGTCCAAACGGATGTTCGTTTATTTCAGTCCGTTATATTTCAGAGTACGGTGCACCAGAAGAGGCGGAGCTGAAGGAGCAGAAACCATTTTCTCTAAAAGACCAACTTTTAAGTGAGTTCCTGCTTTGCCTTCTAAATTCCCCACTAAATTCTAATAATTCTAATAATATTGTATCGTCCTGTATTTATTGTAATCCTTGTGTTTGCACATGTGCACTTTGTGTTGGTTATGTTGGTCGTGTGGCGGCTGTTATATGTAGCACCTTGTTCCTGGGGAACGCTGTCTCGTTCCACATATATTGCACTGTGCTTTATATTGTGGAATGACAAATAAAATACTTGAACTTGAACTAAATGCGCTAACACTATCTCTTCCTCTCACTTACAGATATTACATTCGAGTGTCCAGAGAACGCAGATAAAAAACCAATACAAAGGAAGCTACCAGGTCATTACATACTAAAGCCATTAAGTACTGTTTGAAATTTTGAGATTTGCTTTTCTTTATGTGAATTGAGAATTCTTTTGCTTACAGGTACCATGATCATCTTGAAAGTGAAGGGGCTGCTGTCCAGGTTACTGAAGATACCAGGCACCGATCTACGACTCACCTACATCAGCTCTAAGGTTTGCTTAACACATCTAGAATTCCATCCATCCATTATATTCCGCTTTATCCTCTATTAGGGTCGTGGGGGGGTTCCCCATGCCCATGTAGGGGAGAACGTCTCGGGCGCTGGGCAGATACAGAACATGGAAACTCCACCCAGATTGGGATTCGGGTGATAATAAACACTGATACTGAAATCACTGATACCCAGCCCAAAGTATAATAATACGTAAAGACCTGTATGTTTAAAATACATACATTTTTAAATAATTCTCATAAGTTACAAGACCACACACCGATTTCTAAGATCACTCTTACAGAAAAAAAAAGGGAAAAAAAAGGGATTTTGGCTCTGGCGGCACGGTGGCTTAGTTGTTGGCATGTTCTCCTCTTAGCACTAGGGATTCCCGGTTTCAATCCCAATCTGGGTGGAGTTTCCATGTTCTCCCCGTGTCCACGTGGGTTCCCTCCGGGTTCTCCGGTTTCCTCCCACAGTCCCAAAACATGGATCAAGGTCAATTGAATTCTCCAAATTGCCCCATATAGAGTGTGTATGCGTGTGTGTCTTTGTGAGTGAGTGTGTGCCCAGTGATAGATTGGCGTCCTGTCCTGGGTGTATCTGGATGGGCATGGGGAGAACGTAATATACGACCCTAATAGAGGATAAAGTCCACGTGGGTTTCCTCCGGGTTCTCCGGTTTCCTCCCACAGTCCCAAAACATGGATCAAGGTCAATTGAATTCTCCAAATTGCCCCATATAGAGTGTGTATGTGTCTGTGTGAATGGATGGGATTTTGGCTCAATTAGCAAAAATGAGCCATCTGGAGCCCTCTGGTGGACAAACATAATATTACACGTTCAATTGGACCAGTTTGAGATAGCACTTCAACGTAAAGCGATGCATTTATTTATGTCAAATTAAATAGGGGTCAAAATAGAAGCTGTGGACGACAACCTTGGACACACTACATCCAATTTATTTATTACAAATGTCATTTGACTTGCACTTCATCCATAGCTTGATTTAAATGATTCCACAGCAGCAGTGTACTAGCATTACTATGAATTTACAGCCTTCGTCATAACATTACTAGTCACTAACTCGTCACCATAGGTTTATTATTATTATTTTTTTTACAGCTATTTAATAAACAACAACAATGTTCAAACAGTATTCTCAATACCCCGTCCTTCCGCGACGCAATGTAGTCCCTTATTGACATTATTTAGCTACATAAAGAATGTTAAAAGAGGTGTTATATTACCTGTTTAGTGCTGCGGGGACGCTAAAGTGTCTGTGGTCGTATCTTTGCGTTGTCCTGTTGCATAAAACCACGAATAAACAGTTATATATATTGTTTTGCGCCTGCAGAACAAACCGGCACCTTTTAGCGTGGCGTTCTTAGCAGTCGAATCTTTCCAAACGACTCTTTCTTTCAATGAACCGTCCACATTCATTACGCAGTACGGCTGTGTCGTTTGAAAGAGTCGGTTTACAGTCTGAACTGCGGATTAAAGTGGGAAAGTGAGTCGGTTACAGGTGAATCATCTGGTCCTGCAGTTCACCTGCTGTTTAGTAATAGATACAATAAAAATCCTTCCATCCATCCATTATCTTCCACTTTATCCTCTACTAGGGGGGTGGGGGGGGGTTCTCCATGCCCATCCAGGGGAGAACGTCTCGGGCACTGGGCAGATACACCCAGGATAGGACGCCAATCTATCCCAGGGCACACACACACACTGTATGGGGCAATTTGAAGAACTCACTTGATTGACCTTTATCCATGTTTTTGGACTGTGGGAGGAAACCGGAGAACCCGGAGGAAACCCACGCGGACACGGGGAGAACATGGAAACTCCACCCAGATGGGGATTCGAACCGGGAATCCCTAGTGCTGAGAGAACATGAAAACCACTGCCTCCCAAAATCTATCTATTATCTTCCACTTTATCCTCTACTAGGGTCATAAGGTGGGGGGGGGGGTTTCCCAATGCCCATCCAGGGGAGAACCTTTCGGGCGCCAGTCTATCACTGGGCACACACTCACACTCTATATGGGGCAATTTGAAGAACTCAATTGACCTTGATCCATGTTTTTGGACTGTGGGAGGAAACCGGAGAACCCAGAGGAAACCCACGCAGACATGGGGAGAATATGGAAAATCCACCCAGATGGGGATTCGAACCTGGAATCCCTAGTGCTGAGAGGAGAACATACTAACCACTAAGCCACACACACACCCACATATATATATATATATATATATATATATATATATATATATATATATAGCCCACATATAGAAATAAACCTTTAATTATTTATTTTCAGGTAAATAAATAAAATTATTTATTTTTTGACTTAAAAAAATCTGTATCTGTTCTAGATGAAGGAGAAGGAGATTGAGATCGACAACAACATGAAGACATTAGAGTTCTACTCTGTAGAGGATGGAGACAGAATTATGGTTCGCTGGTCCTGAGGGCGCAGAACCCTACAGTCTTGGTTTATGTTGGTTTATTATTCTAAATAAAGGTTTATAGCAGTAAACATGCTGTCTTCATGGATATTTAGAGTACAGGATCTGCATCACATGATTAAAAGTATGGAGACGACCCTCTTAAACATTTAGCCTAATTTCTAGTTACTTCTCAACACTAGATGGCGATGTTGGTATTAACACTGTAAATCCATACAACATACAGCTAGCTCTTCAACCACAACAGTAAATATGGTTCAGTCAGTTAAAAGCAACTATTCTCTTATTAAGAAGACGATGCCGATGCAGAGAACGTCCCAAGGGCCAGTAACAGGACCAAGACAAGAGACAAGACAAAGGAGAACACAAAGGAGATCAGCAGAAAATATTCCATCTATCCATTATCTTCCGCTTTATCCTCTACTAGGGTCGCGGGGGGTTCCACATGCCCATCCAGGGGAGAACGTTTCAGGCGCTGGGCAGATACACCCAGGACAGGACACCAATCTATCACTGGGCACACACTCACTCACAGACACACTCTATATGGGGCAATTTGGAGAACCTGGATCCATGTTTTTGGACTGTGGGAGGAAACTGGAGAACCCGGAGGAAACCCACGGGGAGAAGATGGAAACTCCACCCAGATTGGGATTCGAACCGGGAATCCCTAGTGCTGAGAGGAGAACATGCAAATCACTAAGCCACCCTGTGCGCCCAGATGAAAAAAATAAAACAGGGAAATGATTAATTCATTATCTTCCGCTTTTATCCTCTATTAGGGTCGTGGGGTGGTTCCCAATGCCCATCCAGGGGAGAACATCTCGGGCGCTGGGCAGATACACCCAGGACAGGACGCCAATCTATCACTGGACACACACTCACACAGACACACTCTATATGGGGCAATTTGGAGAATTCAATTGACCTGGATCCATGTTTTTGGACTGTGGGAGGAAACCTGAGAACCCTGAGGAAACCCACGTGGACACGGGTAGAAGATGGAAACTCCACCCAGATGGGGATTCGAACCGGGAATCCCTAGTGCTGAGAGGAGAACATGCCAACCACTAAGCCACCCTGGGCGCCCAGCTGAAAAAAATAAAACCGGGAAATCATTCATTCATCATTATCTTCCGCTTTTATCCTCTATTAGGGTCGCGGTGGTGTTCCCCATGCCCATCTAGGGGAGAACATCTCGGGACAGGGCGCCAATCCATCGCTGGGCACACACTCACTCACACAGACACTCTATATGGGGCAATTTGGAGAATTCAATTGACTTGATCCATGTTTTTGGACTGTGGGAGGAAACCTGAGAACCCGGAGGAAACACACGCGGACACAGGGAGAACATGGAAACTCCACCCAGATGGGGATTCGAACCGGGAATCCCTAGTGCTGAGAGGAGAACATGCTAACCACTAAGACACCATGCGCACAGCTGATAAAAAATTAAAACAGAGAAATCAATAAAATAGTAATTCTGATTCAAAGAAGCTGGAAGAAAACGGCGAGAGAAAGCCCGGAAACGTTCCGTCTTTAAAATAAGCTCACACATAAGCAAACATTCAGAGCGGAGAGCAGAACCATATGGTGCATGGTAATATTCTGTAAACGTAAATGGCATGCAGCTGGAAAATGCATGATGTTTTTTTTAACAACACAGTCCCACAATGCAGGCCTGTCCATTCAAACACAGGCCTCTCCTCCTCCTCCTCCTCCTCCTCCAGCAGGTTCTCACGAGAGCCCTCGACATCAGCACTGCTGGCAGAGGGCGACCAACTCCTAATCAAAGCAGCTGTCGACGGACAATCAGGACAAAATGGTCACAAAGACAATTCACTCGGGTCTCTTAAAAAAAAAAGCAGATTTTTATTAAACAGCTGGAGAGAGCACATACCGCCTGCCTTCGTGATCCAGCTGGGAAATCTGGATGTTTCCCTTTTACATAAATTGTGTTTAAATCTGTTTAAATCCCCAGTGCTGATAGAACATACTAATCACCACGCCACCCCTTGGAGGAGACATCTGTCTATATGGAAATGGGACATGGCATATGTTTTAGATCTAGATCTAGAGAGCAGAACCAGAACAGAACGGCAAAGCTTCTTTAATGTTTAAACCCAATACAGATTCATCGAGTCGTTTAATCTCAGAGGCTCATCAACTCTGTGATCGATGAACAAAATCCTCTCTATATTTGCAACCACAGAGCAAATAACAAAGCTTTAAAGTGTCGTTATTCGATACCGTAATAAAAACACTTAAATAATATTAAAATGCCTGCCTTCATGAACCAGCTGGGAAATCTGGATGTTTCCCTTTTTACATAAATTTTGTTTAAATCTGTTTAAATCCCCAATGCTGATAGGAGAACATACTAATCACCACGCCACCCCTTGGAATAGACATCTGTCTATATGGAAACGGGACGTGGCATATGTTTTAGATGAAGAGAGCAGAACCAGAACTGAACGGCAAAGCTTCTTTAATGTTTAAACCCAATACAGATTCATCGAGCAGCTGTGATTGTTGAACAAACAAAATCCCCTCTATATCTGCAACCACAGATCAAATAACAAACCTTTAAAAAGTGTCGTTATTCGATACCGTAATAATAAAATAAAACCACAATATTAAATGCAATACAGGTTTTCAAACATTTAGATCTGCAGCTGTATTTTCTACCTAGCTGCATCCAGATATCCATCTCCCGCCACATTATTTATCGTACTGCTGACCCTTTGGGCAAATCAGATCTGCTGCTAACTCGAAGCTCTATGCTTTGTTATTGTTCTTGTGGTTCCAGCACTTATCTTATCTTAACTTCATACACCAGATGTTTTTGCTAATCAACTCCGGGGGGGAAACATAGATTGAATCTAAGCTGTACTTACTGTTCAGTGACTTGTATGTGCCATTTATTTCACTATTAATCAAGCACTGTAGAGTCGAATAAAAATATTTTTAAAAAATACTTACCAAAAAATAAAGAGTATTATATAACCTATAACTATCCCGCCTCATCACGTTAACACTGATGGAATCAATAAAATGCGTACTGAATGCAGTTCTGGAAATGTTGCGCGAGTACCCAATAGCTATAAAAATGGAGAGCCCAGCGAATAAAGCTAAAAAGAACTACGGAATGCGGAGTGCAGACAGAGGGCGAAGGCATATTGCATGCGGAGAAAGACAAAGAGCGTTCCTGAGATGGAAAAGGTGACATTGCTAATGAAAACTCTGGGAAATGGCCTTAAGTAATTAAGGGCAGGCAACTGTAAAGCAAGGCAGGGGATGTAAACGGTCGTCTCACTCAGACCGCAAGTTTCTAGATATTCCAACTAGACGATTCACGCAATTAAGAGTGAGGCTTCCAGAAAGAAACCCATAAACCTGAATTCAACACAAACCCAGGCTTCACGCCGTCAACCATTAAGGAGCTGTTGTGGTTTAGTAACGATGTAAACATTCCGTTTCTCCATCTCTTCAGGTGGAGGAGGGTTATCTACACTCTGTATTTCATTGATACTCACTGCCAGTGTACACAGACTTCGATAACTGCGATGAACCAGATGGTTGGGTAGCGGAACCGTCAGAACCCTTCAGCCCCGCCTCATGGATGTGTGAATGTCAATGTGCACAGTCTGCAAAGCACATTGTCGAGCCTCCGTTCCGACTTTCGTTTCTCTGCACCCCTCGTTTTCGTTTCTGGGCTGACGCAGGATTCATATC
>JAFMOC010000466.1:25000-77500 GCA_019802505.1 Corydoras sp. C115
TAGATTGGCGTCCTGTCCTGGGTGTATCTGCCCAGCGCCCGAAACGTTCTCCCCTGGATGGGCATGGGGACCCCTTTCACTGGGACTACTAATATAGTCAATGGCATGGCTTTACTGTGTTCTGACAGCTGATGACTGATATTTATATCATTTGGAACCCATCCATCCATCCATCCATCATCTTCCACTTTATCCTCTATTAGGGTCGCGGTGGGGTTCCCCATGCCCATCCAGGGGAGAACGTCTCGGGCACTGGGCAGATACACCCAGGACAGGGCGCCAATCTATCGCTGGGCACACACTCACTCACACACACACTCTATATGGGGCAATTTGGAGAACTCAATTGACTTGATCCATGTTTTTGGACTGTGGGAGGAAACCGGAGAACCCGGAGGAAACCCACGCGGACACGGGGAGAACATGGAAACTCCACCCAGATGGGGATTGGAACCTGGAATCCCTAGCGCTGAGAGGAGAACGTGCTAACCACTAAGCCACCCTGCCGCCCTCAATTCAACTTGAATCCGTTTTTTTTTTAACAGTGTGGGGAAACTGGAGAACCTCGAACATGCTAAACACTAAGCCACCATGCCACCCAATACAGTAATTCCATCCAAACATTATCTTCCGCTTTATCCTCTATTAGGATCAGGGGGGTTCCCCATTACCATCCAGGGGAGAACGTTTCGGGCGCTGGGCAGATACAGACCAAGAATAAGCATTCCCTTTAATGTTCTCCTTGCATGATAATTGAAATGTTCCGTGCTGCATGATGAAGCAGGCTGTGTGACTGAGTGGCTATTGTGTAGTGACCGCAGTCTGGCTGAAGAATTGGACGTCTGTGTGAAAGCAATCCAAAGCATTCCAGTGTAGAACCTCACTGACGACCACAACTATTTAAAGACGGGATCTGCAAAATGTGCATGTGTTTTCAGCGCCTGCGACATGAAACACTGTTTCTCGGAATAATATATTGACATTTAGAAAATCAATGGCTTTAAAGAATGATTCCTGTCATTTGTTCTACTGTAAGACCAAGGATAATGAAATACATCCATCCATCCATCCATTATGTTCCACTTTATCCTCTACTAGAGTCGCGGGGCTAATTTTCATGTAATTAAACTAATATTACATGTGACCCAATTTATTCAGATTTAATTTTTACTTTACATTACATTTACATATAGCAGATGCTTTTATCCATTTTTTTATTATTTAATTTATTATTATTATAATTATCCATCCATCCATTATCTTCCACTAGGGTCGTGGGGGGGGGAATCCCTAGTGCTGAGAGGAGAACATGCCAACCCATGCCGTCCATCCCACATTCATCTTAATGTTAATACTCATCCATCCATTATCTTCCGCTTTATCCTCTATTAGGGTCGCGGTGGGGTTCCCCATGCCCATCCAGGGGAGAACGTTTCGGGCGCTGGGCAGATACACCCAGGACAGGACGCCAATCTATCGCTGGGCACACACTCACTCACTCACACAGACACACTCTATATGGGGCAATTTGTTTTTGTTTTTGGACTGTGGGAGGAAACCGGAGAACCCGGAGGAAACCCACGCGGACACGGGGAGAACATGGAAACTCCACCCAGATGGGGATTCGAACCGGGAATCCCTAGTGCTGAGAGGAGAACATGGTAACCACTAAGCCTTAGAAAAGGAAATCAAAGCGGAATTTCAAATGAGCTCAATGTTGTGTAGTTGGGTTGTGGTCTGGACTGTTATACTGAAAACTCTGTGAGCCAAATTAGGACAGAGCTCTTATTGTACTGTACTGTTAATATGGAAAATGTGGTAATAATGGCCAGAAACGCATAACCTACTTACAGCTAGCAGCTGTGTATCAAATCATTTATTGATGGGAGCGGTAGCTCAATGGTTAGAGTGTTAGGCTATCAATCTGAAGGTTGGGGGTTCAAATCCCAGGTCTATTGAAGTTACCACTGTGGGTCCTTGAGCAAGGCCCTTAACCCTCATTGCTCCAGGGATGTTGTGATTAACCCTGTGTTCACCTTGTAAGTCGCTTTGGATAAAAGCGTCCAATAAATGACCAAATGTAATATAAAACAAAATCCACATTAGTTTTTCCATTTGTTAAATATCTGTACAGGGCGGCACGGTGGCTTAGTGGTTGGCACGTTCTCCTCTCAGCGCTAGGGATTCCCAGTTCGAATCCCCATCTGGGTGGAGTTTCCATGTTCTCCCCGTGTCTGCGTGGGTTTCCTCCGTGTTCTCCGGTTTCCTCCCACAGTCCAAAAACATGGATCAAGTCAATTGAGTTCTCCAAATTGCCCCAAATAGAGTGTGTCTGTGTGCGTGTCTGTGTGTGTGCCCAGTGATAGATTGGCACCCTGTCCTGGGTGTATCTGCCCAGTGCCCGAAACGTTCTCCCCTGGATGGGCATGGGGAACCCCCCCGCGACCCTAATAGAGGATAAAGCGGAAGATAATGGATGAATGAAAATATCCTTACATAGCTGTCCTACATTGTTGTTGTTGCCCGGCCGCTCAAGGAGGATGAGTCCCCCACTGAGTCTTGGTCCTCCCAAGGTTTCTTACTTAAATAACAACGTAACGGAGTTTTTTCTTGCCACTGTCTCTTCAGTTTGCTCTTTGGGGGTTTAAAGGCTTTTCATTCTGTAAAGCTGCTTTGTGACAATGTACTGTTGTAAAAAGCGCTATATAAATAAATAACTTGAACTTGAACTAAATGGCCACAGGGAAATGGCAAATGTTTTTGTGCGTTTGCATTGGGTAATTAAGGATAAAATGTAAAATATATAAATAAAACTGAACTGAAAGGCCTGCTTGCTGTTTGTGTATGAGTGTGTGATGGTGGAACTCACTGGTAAATGCAGCACAGTTCTAGCCTCCTCTTTCTTCATGTCGTTGCCGTCCAACGGAATGTGCTCGATTTTGCCATTCTGGGCAAATAGGAGATTAGTGCCGGCTGCCATTGGACTGACATGTGGCCTGGTGGTGGGACCAAAGGGAATAGGAACGGCATTATGATCCAAACCTATGAGAAGAAATAGAGCGTTTACAAGGCTGGAATCAAAATCATTAAATAGAAAATAATATTTTCGGAGGTTTATTACCAGGAACACAGTGGTGGTTGTAAATACAGTTTAATGGCTATATTTGAGTATGAATTACGATGAATCATAAATTGCAAATAATTCATTTATTATAGTCCACTTAATCTTCTACAAGGGTTGCTGGGGGTTCCCCATGCCCATCCAGGTGGGAATGTATTGGGTGCTGTGTGCCCAGGACAGGGTGCCAATCTATCGCTGGGCACACACTAACTCACAAAGACAAAGACACACACACACACACACACAACAATCTGTATATGGGGCAATTTAGAGCATTCAATTTACCGTGAATACATGTTTTTATGGCTATAAATATGAAGGTTGCAGGATTCAAATATAGAGCGAATAATAAAATTTACACACGCACAACGTAACAACACAATATATATACACTGTATACACACACACACATATATATACATATATTATTGTATGTATGTATAAGTAAGTAAGTATATATATATATATATATATATATATATATATATATATGATATATATATATATATATATATATATATACATATATATATGTGTGTGTGTGTGTGTGTGTGTGTGTGTGTGTGATATATATATATATATATATATATATATATATATATATATATATATATATAAACTTACTCTGGAGATTATATTATTATAGCAGATTTTATTATAGTAGATGTAAGTGTGGCTCATTGCTTACACAGCGGCCTGCTGTCATGAGCCGATCGGGTTCCTGGAACCTCCTGCCCGTAGCGGTCCACACACCAGCACTGTCCGGTGCTATCGTGGCACTGTGTAGGTTCGTAGTCTCCGTTACGGTCACACTTCGGGACGAACTTCCCCACAGTCGGCCGTTGTCCGAAGAGGATATATCCTAAAGACGAGGTGGCTGCCTCTCTTTCCAGCTCACATGGCGTCTTCTCCCGCACTAAAATATAGATAAAGAGCTGAATCAAGTTCAAACACATGCTTAAGAGTCCACATACAAGATATCCATATACTTTGAAGTTGTTATTTATATAAATACACACACACATCACAAGGTTTCTAAAAAAAAAAAAAATAAATAATATATATATATATATATATATATATATATATATATATATATATATATATAAATATATATATATATATATATATATATATATATATATATATATATATATATATATATATATACACATGTACATACATTACATTTAGTCATTTAGCAGCACATACATATACAAATAAATATATATTATGTATATACATATACATACATACATACATACATACATACATACATACACACATATATATATATACTGTATATATATATATATACAGTGTGTATATATATATATATATATATATATATATATATATATATATATATATATATATATATATATGTATATATACGCCAAATGACACCAGATCACACAAACTTCAGCTGTAAGATTTTTAGGAGGGATTTTACAACCCAACCAGCAAAAACAAGCAGTGTAAATAGTTCTTGCATATGTGTCTATAAAAAAAATAAGATGAAAAAATAACCCCAGGCAACAAAGATAATAAGGAAGGCGGCGTGTGGAAATACCAGGCCTGGACTCACAAAACCAGGTCCTGCGGATTGTCTTTGTGCTTTGTAGTTTGTAATAACAATCCCTGGGGCATCAATCTTGGCTTGTCTCTAATGGGCATGAAACCCAGACAGTGATAATGATACCTGGAGGCGGATTAGAATTCTATAAATTGAAGTTGAGTCCAGTATAGACATCAAAATAAAGTATATAACCAGAATTATAGGATAGATGGTACATTAACATGCATGAGGTTTATGTATACTCAGCTTTCATCTTATTATCTTGAGCTTAATCCTATACTAGGACACCCAGGACAGGATGCCAATCCATCGCTGGGCACACACTCACACTATATGGGGGCAATTTAGAGCAGCCAATTCAAAGCATAACCTAAAAAAGAAATAATAGCCTCCATTCAGAGATGGAGTGACCTCCTTATTCGCACTCTTAATTAGATAACCAGAAAAATCTCAGCCCATCATGCCTCCAGCTCCACCACTGACTGATAGAGCAGATGTATGGGAAGTTATTTTCTGCCCTCTTCCTTCCTCCTTCCCCATCCTCAGTGTTTTAAAGTGAATTTAATGAACCCGTGATGAGGTCACGGATGTTTAAGGCTGATTGCATCTTTGTCTTTTATGTGGTTGTCGCTGTAATTACGCCATGAGGCCCTGAGAGATTTAAACGCGGGGCTTTCCAACAAAGACAGGGCTTTTAAGAACTGTTCTGCACGTCGACAAATCTCTGTTCTTTTAAACACCCCCCCCACACACACACACACACACACTTGCAGCAAGCCTAGAGTGTAATGTTTAAGTGTGTTGTCCCAGGTACTCCTCCAGTCACTACAGCGATGACATCATGCCATCATGCCGGGGTGGATGCCTACCTGATTCGGCCGTGCAGACGAAGCCGTCGCCATAGAAGCCCGAGCTGCACTGGCAGGAAAACGAGCCCGGGGCGTTTACACACACGGCATCGGCATGGCACTGAGACGATCGACACTCATCGATATCTAGGACAGACCAAAACATGTGATTAAATATATTTACATTTACATTTAGTCATTCAGCAGACGCTTTTATCCAAAGCGACATACAAATGAGAACATTACAGGGCAACGTAGCTCAGTGGTCAGGGTGTTGGGCTCTCAATCTGAAGGTTGGGGGTTCAAATCCACTGAAGTTACCGATGTGGGTCCTTGAGCAAGACCCTTAACCCTCATCGCTCCTGGGATGTTGTGATTAACCCTGTGCTCACCTTGTAAGTCACTTTGGATAAAAGCGTCTGCAAAATGATCAAATGCAAATGTAAACATTACAAGTCAGACGTTATGGAGAAAACCAACTATACTGTAAATTCATCAAACCAGATTGTTATTTGATGCTGCGCCCCCCCCCCCAAATAATCAGAAAAGCCTAATTCAGATAGAGTGGACAGCAGAATCTAATGATTTACTGGATCAAAAGTTGCCGAAAGGTCAAGCACAGTGCTTCTCAAATAGTGGGGCAGTGCCTGGGGGGGGGTGCATAACAAGAAGTAAAATTAAGTGTACTGAACAAACCCTCAACAGACAACACGGAAAAATAATTAACACACCGCTCTTTCTTCGTCTCCCACCTTAGTTACAGTGAAGCCAGGCATTACATATATCATTCATTCATTCATTATCTTCCACTTTATCCTCTATTAGGGTCGCGGGGGGTTTCCCCATCCCCATCCAGGGGAGAACGTCTCGGGTGCTGGGCAGATACACCCAGGACAGGGCGCCAATATATCACTGGACACACATTCTCTCACACAGATTCTCACGCATACACGCAATCCATCACAACCTGACCTTCCAAATTGACGGCTCCACAATCTCCCCAACTGATTCGGTCCGGAACCTTGGTTTCACAACAGACTCCCACCTTAAACTCTCTGATCATGTGATCAAAACCACCCGTTCTTGTAGATTCCTTCTTTACAACATAAGGAAGATCAGACCCTTTTTGACTGAACATGCTACCCAATTGCTTGTTCAAGCCCTAGTCCTATCCCGGTCGATTATTGGAATGTGCTACTTGCAGGTATCCCAACTTCCACAATCAGACCTCTTCAACTAATTCAAAACTCTGCAGCCTGACTTGTGTTTAACCAGCCCAAGAACTTAACCAGCCCAAGAACTCAACCAGCCCAAGAACTCATGTCACTCCATTACTCACTTCCCTCCATTGGCTTCCTGTAGCTGCTGCATTCAGTACAAGTCACTGACTCTGGCCTACAGAACCATTTCTGGATCTCCCCCCTCCTACCTTCACTCTATCTTTTCAAAATCCACTCCGATTTGTTCACTTCGCTCCAGTGATGGTTCCACCTCACCGAGAAGCTAATTCTCACTCTGTGGCGTTCACCACTGCAAAATGGTGGAACGTTCTTCCCAACACTGTCTGTAAGGCAGAATCACTAAACAGTTTTAAGAAACTACTGAAGACGCATCTCTTTAACAAATACCTATTGTAGAGAAAAGAAAAAAATAAATAAATAAAAAAGGGGGAGGGGCCGCAGCATCGAATAACAATCAGGTTTGATGAATTTACAGTATAGTTGGTTTTCTCCATGGTATAGTTGGTTTTCTCCATGGTTTCTGACTTGTGGTGTTCTCATTTGTAAGTCGCTTTGGATAAAAGCGTCCGCTAAAGGACTAAATGTAAATGTAGGAGTTAATGATGTGTGAGGGCTGGTGTGATGGAGGAGGCGACGGATCGAAGAAGGTGGGATGGGATGGAATCAAGGGGGCAAGTAAACGACAAACCCCCGAAACAGGATGCCGGTCCGAATCCTTAATGTTATTTCCTTCAATGAAAACAACGGGCAGAAAACAATCAGCCCACAGCTGTTAAAACACTCCACAGCTCATGTTCTATTCCCACAGGATCATCTCCATGGTTCTGCTTCTGAGATCCACTGCAGACCTGTTGCACACTGGCGTCGCTCGGGCCTGACTGCACATTTAACTTTGGCCTCTGTTACGATATGAAGAAATGTGGAAGACGAGATGTAGGATGGCTGAGCACAGCTGTGGAGCCTGGGGTCGGAGCATTTCCTCTCCCTCTAAGAGCATTTCCCGTCCCAGAGGAGCGTGGGTGCAGTATGTTACTGTGTTACTGAGCTGATACACGGATCAGCCAGAGGCCGGCGCAAGGGTCTGGCATCGGTGTGCTCGGTAAGGTACAGTACAACGAAACAGCATCCAAGCAAGTTTATGTTTACGTTCTCTATGTTCCTTCTGGGTTCTCCGGTTTCTTCCCACAGTCCAAAAACATGAATCGAGATCAATTGAATTATATATATATAGAGTGCCCCATATAGAGTGTGTGTGTGTGAGTGAGTGTGTGCTCAGTGATAGATTGGCGTCCTGTCCTGGGTGTATCTGCCCAGCGCCCGAGACGTTCTCCCCTGGATGGGCATGGGGAACCCCACCGTGACCCTAATAGAGGATAAAGCGGGAGATAATGAATGAATGAAGGGATTGAACTACGGCAACAAACGATGCTGAAATGTGATTGGTTAAATGCTTTAATAAGAAAATACACATATGGGGCAATTTGGAGAACTCAATTGACTTGATCCATGTTTTTGGACTGTGGAGAACCCGAGAACCGGAGAACCCGGAGGAAACCCACGCGGACACGGGGAGAACACGGAAACTCCACCCAGATGGAGATTCGAACCGGGAATCCCTAGCGCTGAGAGGAGAACATGCTAACCACTAAGCCACCCCCACAAATAGTTAAATCGTTTCTCATAATTTTTATAACATTTACTAAGCGTCAATTGACCCGTTTCTTCAACCAATCAGATTTTGAGTTGGCGACAACAGTGTGTCAGAGTATTCACGCCCTTTAATTGGATAATTCAGCAAATGCATAATGCATCCAGGGCATTAGAAAAGGACTTCTTAATGGAACTAATTAAACGATCCAGTTATGATTCCGTAACTAACGAGTGAGTGGGCTGTGTGAGTATACTAAGTTTAATTCGTGTTAACCTACCCTGGCACACTTGGCCGTCCCCCTCGAAGCCTTGGCGACAGGAGCACTCGTATGCCGACCCGCCCATGTATCTGCAGCGCGCCCGCTCGGGAATATCGCATTCATGCGATCCGATCTGACAGTGGTTGATATCATGATGAACTTCTGTAACGGAAGAAAGGCAGACACACGACTAAACGACAAAAAAAAAAGACTAAACAAGCTACGTCCTGTGTGGATACAATTATCATTAAATAAGCAGCTAATTTCCTGTGTTTGTGTAATAAGCACACACACACACACACACACACACACACACACACACACACACACACACACACACACACACACACACACACACACACACTATGGGAACTACTGACTTCCATTCATTTCGTAGACACAAACCTACCCATAAATAGCACTACCTTTACAATTTCACCCTAAAAATGTTTTGTTTACATTTTCACAATTATGTGAGGCCTCCAAATGAGTATGTAAACACACACACACACACACACACACACACACACACACACACACACACACACACACACACACACACACACACTGTGGGAACTACTGACTTCCATTCATTTCGTAGACCCAAACCTACCCATAAATAGCACTACCTTTACAATTTCACCCTAAAAATGTTTTGTTTACATTGTCACAATTATGTGAGGCCTCCACATGAGTATGTAAAC
Source organism: Corydoras sp. C115 (assembly GCA_019802505.1). Taxonomy (NCBI): domain Eukaryota; kingdom Metazoa; phylum Chordata; class Actinopteri; order Siluriformes; family Callichthyidae; genus Corydoras; species Corydoras sp. C115. The sequence goes on from JAFMOC010000466.1 coordinate 34,404, forward strand.
ACACACACACACACACACACACACTGCATCGCTGTACTCACGGATGCAGGTCTGCCCGTCGGCGGCGAACTGAAAGCCCTCTATGCACTCACAACGGAACGTCCCGGGCTGGTTGTTACAGATAGCATGGGAACCGCAGATGCGTGGAGTCTCATGACATTCATCAATATCTGAGAGAGAATGTTGATGACATCATTATAGAGTTATAATAACCCTAAAAGTGGATTTTACATTGAAATAAAACTATAAATCAAAAAATAAACAATTATTTTTATTGAGTATTAACTTAAGTAAGAGTGTTTTTAACAAATACCTGTTGTAGAAAAAAACATAATAATAAATAATAATAATAATATAATATAATTAATATAGTTGGGCATGGTGGCTTAGTGTTTAGCATGTTCTCCTCTCAGCAATAGGGATTCCAGGTTGGAATCCCAATCTGGGTGGAGTTTCCATGGTCTCCCCGTGTCCGCGTGGGTTTCCTCACGGTTCTCCGGTTTCCTCCCACAGTCCAAAAACATGGATCAAGGTCAATTAAGTTCTCCAAATTGTCCCATATAGAGTGTGTGTGTGTGTGTGTGTGTGTGTGTGTGTGTGTGAGTGAGTGTGTGCTCAGTGATAGATTGGCGTCCTGTCCTGGGTGTATCTGCCCAGCGCCCAAAACTTTTTTCTCTGGATGGACATGGGGAACCCCCCCTCGACCCTAATATAGGATAAAGCGGAAGATAATGGATAGATGAATAATTAATATAGTGGGGCACGGTGGCTTAGTGGTTGGCATGTTCTTCTCTCAGCAATAGGGATTCCAGGTTGGAATCCCAATCTGGGTGGAGTTTCCATGTTCTCCCCATGTCCGCGTGGGTTTCCTCCGGGTTCTCTGGTTTCCTCCCACAGTCCAAAAACATGGATCAAGGTCAGTTGAATTCTCCAAATTGCCCCATATAGAGTGTGAGTGAGTGTGTACCCAGCGATAGATTGGCGCCCTGTCCTGGGTGTATCTGCCCAGTGCCCAAAACGACCCCCCCCCCCAGTAGAGGATATAGTGGAAGATAATGGAAGGATGGATAATTATAATAATAATATAATAAATAATAATAAAATGGATAAAAGCATCTGCTAAATGACTAAATGTAAATGTAACGTAATATAAAAATCAAATATGAATAAATTGGGTCACATGTAATATTAGTTAAAGTACTTACAGACATTTACGACATCAGTTATTTTTTTATTTTTTAGTATCTAGAAGTCTGTACTGTACATTTCTGGCGCAGTGCAGATGTAGAATACAGAAATATAGTTTTGCACATTGGAGCCATAAACGATGCTCACCATGACACGTGTGCCCGTTTCCCCTGAATCCTGCGGCGCACTCGCAGGTGACCTCGGTTCCCTGGCCTGGACGACACACTGCGTTGGTGTCGCACCCGTGTCTCCCAGTGAAACAGGGGTTCTGCTGTGGGGGGCCACCTGAAATCATATCCTCATTTTAGGTCATGTTCGTCACACTCATACCCCACAACCACCTGCAGAGGATGGGTTCGGCTCCACGTCACCAAAAAGCCTGAGTTCATATACATAGGACATATTTAAAGGGCTAATGAGGGAAACGTCCAAAAACAAAAACACAGCCCAAAAACATAGATCAAGGTCAATTGAATTCTCCAAATTGCCCCATATAGAGTGTGTTTGAGTGTCTGTCTATACATAAGACATATTAAAGGGCTAATGAGGGAAACAATGGGGTTGTGTTTCGGGGTCTAATTCACAAAAGACACTCATCTCATGAAGTAAAAGTCCAGCAAACCTAAGTTCTAAGGAGTTTGCATGTTCTCCCTATGTCCCATTAGTTTAAAGACATTAAGACACCTCTCAGCGCTGAGAGATTCCATGTTCTCAAGGCTGGGGGGAGTTTCCATGCTCTTCCCATGTCTGCATGGGTTTCTGCCGGGTTCCTCCCACAGCCCCAAAACATGGATTCAAGGTAAATTGACTGCTCTGAATTGCCCCTATACAGTGTGTGTGTAAGTGGCTCTTTAAATAAGTGTGTGCCCAGCAATAGATTGGCGTCCTGTCCTGGGTGTATCTGCCCAGTGTCCGAAACGTTCTCCCCTGGATGGGCATGGAGAAGGAGTTTGCATGTTCTCCCTATGCCTGCATTAGTTTAAAGACATTAAGACACCTCTCAGCGCTGAGAGTTTCCATGTTCTCAAGGCTGGGGGGAGTTTCCATGCTCTTCCCGTGTCTGCATGGGTTTCTGCTGGGTTCCTCCCATAGCCCAAAACATGGATTCAAGGTACATTGACTGCTCTGAATTGCCCCTATACAGTGTGTGTAAGTGGCTGTTTAAATAAGTGTGTGCCCAGCAATAGATTGGCGTCCTGTCCTGGGTGTATCTGCCCAGTGTCCGAAACGTTCTCCCCTGGATGGGCATGGGGAACCCCACCGCGACCCTAGTAGAGGATGAAGCGGAAGATAATGAGATGTGATCCAGATGGTTATGTTTAATAATTCCATCCATCCATCCATTATCTTCTGCTTTATCCTATATTAGGGTGGGGGGTGGGGGGTGGGGGGGTCCCCATGCCCATCCAGGGGAGAACGTTTCGGGCACTGGGCAGATACACCCAGGACAGGACACCAATCTATCACTATGTTTAATAATTAAAAATATCAATATATTTATAATTAACAGAAAAAAAAAAATCATAATAATATTTTTTTTTAAGCAACCTTGTGAACCGCATCCTCCTCCAGTGACACACTACACAGTCACAATGTGCTCAGCCTGCTTATTATCTTAAGCAAGGCTCTGAATGTGACCTCGATGATGCGTGAGACCTAAATCTACACTTTAGCCCACAACATTAGCCCACCTCAGATCTTATTCACAATCCAAAGCCTGCGGACTATCCTCAAACAGGACGGCATGCTTCCCAGTGCTGGAGCAGACATCACTTGGCTGCGACCCAGCTGTTCGTTACGGCTCGGGGTTCGAGTGTAAACGTAGCTTGGCAGGAGACTCCGCACAGATGTTTGTCCTCTTTAGCTGTAAACTCCAGCTGAGCGAAGTCTGCTTAGATAACCTGCCCCCCACACTGAGCAAGACGCTCCTCCAACCCCTCTTAATCAGCCCCTCTACTTTAGTTTAGTCTCATACACATACCAGAGTACATATATAAACATGGAGGTTCACACAAATGGGGATGTGCATGCAACACACACACACACACACACACACACACACACACACACAAGTTTAATCAGTTCAAACTTGGTTCATGAAAAGAATCATTCAAGCTGAACCTCAAATTCCCCTGGGAAGCTTTTTTTTAATAGAGGATATAATTTAAACCTAGGGTCCTACTAGGGTCATGGGGGGGTTCCCCATGCCCATCCACGGGAGAACGTTTCGGGCGCTGGGTAGATACACCCAGGACAGGGCGCCAATCTATCACTGGGCACACACTCTCTCACAAACACACTCTATATGGGGCAATTTGATCCATGTTTTTGGACTGTGGGAGGAAACCGGAGGACCCGGAGGAAACCCACGCGGACATGGGGAGAACATGGAAACTCCACCCAGATTGGGATTCGAACTGGGAATCCCTAGCGCTGAGAGGAGAACATGAAAACCACTAAGCCACTGTGCCGCCCTTTGTTTCAAATATTTACATTTAAATATATCCATCCATCCATTATCTTTTGCTTTATCCTCTATTAGGGTCAGGGGGGAGGGTTCCCCATGCCCATCCACGGGAGAACGTTTCGGGCGCTGGGCAGATACACCCAGGACAGGGCGCCAATCTATCACTGGACACACACTCACTCACACAGACACACTCTATATGGGGCAATTTGGAGAATTCTATTGACTTGATCCATGTTTTTGGACTGTGGGAGGAAACCGGAGAACCCGGAGGAAACCCACGCGGACACGGGGAGAACATGGAAACTCCACGCAGATTGGGATTCGAACCGGGAATCCCTAGCGCTGAGAGGAGAACATGCTAACCACTAAATCTAATGCATAATCTGTAAATTATTTTTGTTTACAGCCTGGCTGCTCCAGGAGGGAGCCTCGGTCCTCACAAGGACTCTTCCTATAAAAACAAAACCAATACATTGGGGGTTTGAATTGCTTTTCTTACTTTCGGTTGTTTTTTAAGGGTTTAGGTTAAAAATGTTGCAAAGCCGCGTTACAATGTACACGTACGCCAATAAAATTGTATAGAAATAAACTGAAATTGAATGGAAAATAAGGTACAGACCACTAGGGGTGTATTCAACTAAGGATTTTCATAGTCCAATCCGATTCGTCAGATTTTTCCTATAGTCGACTGATAGTCGAATCAGTTAAAACTTCACCACAAGATGGCGCTATAAGCGTAGTTTTTAAAAAAGTTTTTTTTTTAAATATATTTTACTTGTTTTCCTAGAGCACCGTAAATGGGATCCCCGTTTGGGGGGAGCTTTATTAATGTGTAGCCTATTGTTAAAGCGCATACATCATTTAAAAAAAAATATTAACAGAAATTAGGATGATTTTATTTGACAAAAGGCTATATATATAACGAAAACAAAGACATTTCATGTAAAAACTAGGGCTGTATTCAACAAAGAATTTTCATAGTCGAATCTGATTCGTCAGATTTCCCCTATAGTCGACTGATAGTCGAATCCGTTAAAATTTCACCACAAGATGGCGCTATAAGCGTGGTTTTTAAAAAAGATTTTTTAAAATATTTTACTTGTTTTTCTAGAGCACCGTAAATTGAAATTCCACTTCAAAGGAAAAACCTAAAAAAAACATAAAAACCTAAAAATTATGATGATTTTATTTGACAAAAGGCTATAGATATAACGAAAACAAAGACATTTCATGTAAAAACTAATGCTTAGCAGCAGACATGGACACCCCCATGTGGTCAAAATGGTACATTCGACTATGAGGTTCATAGTCGACTACGGTTCTCCGAATCGAATCGTCGAATCAGCGAATATTGCAGCTCACCACTAGTAAAAACTAATGCTTAGCAGCAGCCATGGGCTCCCCCATGTGGTCAAAATGGTACATTGGACTATGAGGTTCATAGTCGACTACGGTTCTCCGAATCGATATTGCAGCTCACCCCTACAGACCACTTTGTCGCCAGGACCCAAAACCTCTGAAAGACGCCAACGAGAGACTTACTGATGGGACCGATCTTGTTGGTCATGGCGTAGCGGATGAGCTGATTGGGCGAGTCGTACATCACAAACACCTGGTCGACGCTGAGCTGCTGGCTGGGCGGTACGGAGCGTAGGGTCTCGTCATGGGGGCAGCTTTGGAACGTGATCCTCTGCTTCCACAGGTAGGTTTGAGGCCTCACCGTGCCATCTGGAAAGCTCACAGTGTACTCCCGGGTGGAGGAGGACGTGATCACTAGAGACAGAGAGAGCATGAAGGCTTGCGGTGGAGAACAGCTTGAGCTGGCCTGAGAAACTGCGACTCACGGTTGCTGGCGTACTGATAGATCTCAACGTAGGGCTCGATTTGGACGCTGGCACCAGGCGGCACCTCGGGAATCCTGCCGTCCAGCTGGGTGCTCACCACCAGGTGGTCGTGCTCGTCGATGCCTTTGAACTCCTGAGTGATGGTGAGCTTCTCGCCGCCCGGCTGAAAGGTCACCTCGGCCTTGCGATCGAAAACCCCCCCTGTGGGCGAAGCAAAGCAAGAACATCAAAGCGCGACCTCCGACATGTGGTTCTACTCTAGACACTGCAGAGTTTTGGGAGGACGAACGAAGCAGCTGGAAGCAATCTGAAGGAGATGGTTCTAACATGAAGGAGGAGAATTCTCAGACATCACTCTTTGTTTTCTAGACGCTGGGGAACGGGAGGAATTCGAAGCATTTCGATTCATAACGCCGCCGGTTCGTAAGAACATTAAAGACGGACAAGAGAGAGGACTTCCAAATTTGGAGGAACAGTTTGAGGCTTTTTCGGTTCCAGAGCAAGGTTTTTAAATTCCCACAGTGGAAGCTTGGTGTTCGTAAAAATCGACACCTAGGGGCGGCACGGTTTAGTGGTTGGCATTTAGGGAAATCAATGGAGTTTCCAAATCCCACAGTCCAAAAACATGGATCAGTCAATTGAGTTCTCCAAATTGCCCCATATAGAGAGTGTCTGTGTGAGTGAGTGAGTGTGTGCCCAGTGATAGATTGCCCCCCTGTCCTGGCCTTGATTCCATGTTTTTGGACTGTGGGAGGAAACCGGAGGACCCGGAGGAACCCCACGCAGAGACGGGGAGAACGTGCTTATTATCAATCCAATTATATAAATGAAATTATAAATGATATTCATTCATTCATTCATTATCTCCCGCTTTATCCTCTACTAGGGTCGCGGGGGGGTTCCCCATGCCCATCCAGGGGAGAACGTCTCGGGCGCTGGGCAGATACACCCAGGACAGGACACCAATCTATCGCTGGGCACACACTCACTCACACAGACACACTCTATATGGGGCAATTTTTGAGAATTCAATTGACTTGATCCATGTTTTTGGACTGTGGGAGGAAACCGGAGAACCCGGAGGAAACCCACGCAGACACGGGGAGAACATGGAAACTCCACCCAGATGGGGATTCGAACCGGGAATCCCTAGTGCTGAGAGGCGAACGTGCTAACCACTAAGCCACCGTGCTGCCATAAATGATATAAATGAACATAATAAATTTACGACGTCTTCAAACTCTGTCGAGGCCTTTACTAAAATACAAAAAAAAAAAATACAAAAAAAAAAAAAAATACAAATAAAAAACAAATAAAAATATATTTCTTACCAATGATGCTGAAGCCATTCTGGTATTCTGGCTGCTCAAGGGCAAAAGCCCAACCAATGACCCCGCCGAGAGACGCCAGAGGCTGTAGCGAGTGCCCCACGCTGGGCGGGATGCTGCTGATGGCCACGTACGCCCGGCCGTCGTTCACCACCACGTACGAGTGCAGGTCGTTATTGGAGAACTCCACCGGAGAGGCCGAGCTGCCCACGTGAATCCTCCCGTTGACTTTCCCGTTCATTCTCTGCGGTTTACCTGTTTTCCAGATGACAGCGTGAATGTGCCGACCGCGAGAGATGGGAACGCCATGATGGGAAGGTGGAGATGAGCCTTACCCTCAGCGATGCAGTCTTTCCCGTTGCCATAAAAGCCCGGCTTACAATGGCAGCAGTATCCTGTACTGTAATCCCGACAGTCTGCAGAGCTGGAGCACTTATGTCGGTTGCTGGAACACGTCTCATAATAAGAAAAGACTGGAAAACAAGAACACAGTTACACAGACGTGATTATTTAAATTGAAAAAAAAAAAATAATAATGTTTTTTAAATAACAGGGGTCCCATAATTTTGTTCCCATCTCATGTACCACGTGATATTCATTCATCCATCCATTATCTTCCGCTTCATCCTCTATTGGGGTCGCGGTGGGGTTCCCCATGCCCATCCAGGGGAGAACGTCTCGGGCGCTGGGCAGATAGACCCAGAACAGGACGCCAATCTATCACTGAACACACTCACTCACACACACACTCTATATGGGGCAATTTGGAGCATTCAATTGACCTTGATCCATGTTTTTGGACTGTGGGAGGAAACCAGAGAACCCGGAGGAAACCCACATGGACACGGGGAGAACATGGAAACTCCACCCAGATGGGGACATGATATTAATGATAATAAAATTTGCTTGAATCTTGAATTTATATAGTGCTTGTATAGCTACAACAGTACGGGCGGCACGGTGGCTTAGTGGTTAGCATGTTCTCCTCTCAGCACTAGGGATTCCCGCTTCGAATCCCAATCTGGGTGGAGTTTCCATGTCTCCCCGTGTCCTCGTGGGTTTCCTCCGGGTTCTCCGGTTTCCTCCCACAGTCCAAAAACATGACTCAAGGTCGATTGAATTGTCCAAAATTGCCCCATATAGAGTGTGACTGTGTGAGTGAGTGTGTGTCCAGAGATAGATTGGCGTCCTGTCCTGGGTGTATCTGCCCAGTGCCTGAGATGTTCTCCCCTGGATGGGCATGGGGACCCCCCCCAGTAGAGGAATTACTGTATAGGGCGGCACGATGGCTTAGTGGTTGGCATGTTCTCCTCTCAGCGCTTGGGATTCCCGGTTCGAATCCCAATCTGGGTGGAGTTTCCATGTCTCCCCGTGTCCTCGTGGGTTTCCTCCGGGTTCTCCGGTTTCCTCCCACAGTCCAAAAACATGACTCAAGGTCGATTGAATTCTCCAAAATTGCCCCATATAGAGTGTTTGTGTGAGTGAGTGTGTCCAGAGATAGATTGGTGTCCTGGGTGTATCTGCCCAGTGCCGGAGATGTTCTCCCCTGAATGGGCATGAGGAACGCCCCCGCGACCCTAATATACTGTAGGATAAAACGATGGACGGAGTACGTTGTCACAAAGCAGCTTTACAGTGTTATAAGCCTGGACCCCCATAGAGCAAGCCAAAGCGACAGTGGCAAGAAAAAACTCCCCATCATGTTGTGTTTTAGGAACTAACCTTGTGAGGACCAAGGCTCAGTGAGGGACCAACAGGTTTTAAAAGCACTAGACTTATAATTTAGCAACCACATGTGAGTGGAGTGAATGTTAGCATGTCTGGAGCTTCTCTGGGTCCACATGGGTCTCCTCCGGGTTCTCCAGTTTCACCACCCCATGTCTCAAATAGTCTAAATGGTATTAGTCTAATGTACTCCATGTATCTAGTTTACGATCATATTCAACTAAACGCTCACCGTTTACATCTACTTCTTCATCTGGGTCATCCAGCACCACCACCTGATGATCGCCCGGGTTGACCGGTCGTGGCCCACGAGGGTTTGGCTCGGTGTCCACGGTCAGAGGTCTGTAATGTGCCTGATGCTGAGTGGTCAGGCCACGGCGTCCCGATTTCGGCAAATGTCCTTCTCCCGAAGTGGTTTCGGTGAACGCCGGTTCGGCTGTTGTTTCGGGGGTCTCGGGTTCGTAATCTGGCAACACGGTGTGCGCCTCTGGGGTCAGTCTGGCAACGCGGCCAGGTATGACGTTGGTGAAGGACGAAGAGCCGATTTTGTAGACCCACACACCCTGTGTGCCTGAATTGGTGAGTCTATAAAAGACAAAGACATAATGTGAGATTCACATAGGGAGTAAATTCTGATTAGAACACTTAGATCATTTCAGCCGTAGTACTTGGTGAGACTGGGAATCAAACCTGGGACCTACAGGTCACAAGGCTGGTGGCTTAACCACAAGCCTACATGTGGAATGGACTTACTCTGGGAGGTCTTCAACCGAGTTCTTGCTCTCAGTGGGAATGCGATGATAGGTGCCATTGGTTTGCCCAAAGTACCAGGTGCTAACCAGGCCTTGGTTAAAACCAGCTTCAACCGGCTTACTCTGGCCTTCTAAATACGTCGAGAAGGACCCTATGCCGTCCTTGGGATAGAGCAGGACAGCGTATGTGGTCTGAGCCGTGGATCCTAAGACGAGCTGGAATGAGTTTCTCTGCAAGACATAACAATACAAAGAGGTCACACGACATGGTTTTAAAGCCCGATATGCAGATACCATCCATCCATCCATCCATCATCTTCCGCTTGTCCGGGGTTCGGGTCGCGGGGGCAGCAACCGAAGTAGGGAGACCCAGACCTCCCTCGCCTCAGCCACCTCCACCAGCTCGACTGGGGGAACCCCGAGGCGTTCCCAGACCAGCTGAGAGATATAATCCCTCCAGCGTGTCCTGGGTCTTCCCCGGGGTCTCCTTCTAGCCGGACTTGCCTGGAACATCTCCCTAGGAAGCAACCTACCTTCTTCAGGAAGCCGTCTCCTCGTTCTGGGGCTCCCTGAATGGCAACGTTGTCCCAGGTCGTGATGAAAGCATGACTGAGTGAGACCCGGTCCTCATCTGGGAAAGCCTGGCTAATCTGCTCCCCCACTTTCTCTAACACGTCGGGGCTGGTGTCCTGTCTGAAGTAGACCTTTCCAACCCCATCAGTGGTGTCGAGGTCCCCAAGGAGAGCGGCGATCATGCCGAAGCTGGCGGGCATCTTGCCCAAATACTTCACCTGAGCGGGAGGCACCGCCACGGAGACGAAGCCATTGGTGTTGACCTGACGAGAGCATGAAAATCAAATGTGAGCCATAACACTAATAATACCAAGTCAGCAGTTTTTTTCTTGCCACTGTCGCTTCGACTTGCTCGTTGGGGGTTTGGGTTCTGGATACCGAAAGTGTGTTGTGACGATGTACTGCTATAAATGAACGTGACCTGGCAATGATCAAACCTTCCTAACTTCATGCTGCTCAGCTGCAAGTCCAAGCCTTCGTCCTATCCCGGCCTTATTACTGTAATGTTTTGAGTGCTGGTCTCCTAGCTTGCACAATCAGGCCTCTACAACTGATTCACAACTCTACAGCCTGACTTATGTTCAACCACCCAAGGGAACCCATGTCACTCCACTACTCCTCCATTGTCCATTCATCTCTAGATCTGCCCTTCCTGTACTAGGGTTGCAGGGGGGTTCCCCATGCCCATCCTGGGGAGAACGTTTCGGGCGCTGGGGCAGATACATCCAGGACAGGACGCCAACCTATCACTGGACACACACTCTATATGGGTCCATTTGGAGAATTCAATTGACCTCTATCCATGTTTTTGGACTGTGGGAGGAAACCGGAGAACCCATAGGAAACCCACGTGGACACGGGGAGAACATGGAAACATGGAATTGGACTGGCGGTCCTGCAGGACCCCCTTAATGGATTCACATACAGGTTTTCCATTTGTTAAATATCTGTACATGACTGTCCTACATTGTTGTTGCTGCCCGGCCACTCAAGGAGGACGAGTCCCCCACTGAGTCTTGGTCCTCACAAGATTTCTTCCTTAAATAACAACATAAACAGGGAGTTTTTTCTTGCCACTGTCGCTCTATGGGGGTTTAAAGGTTTAAAGGCTTTTCATACTGGAAAGCTGCTTTGTGACAATGTACTGTTGTAAAAAGCGCTCTATAAATAAATAAATTGAAAACTCCACCCAGATTGGGATTCGAACCGGGAATCCCAAGCGCTGAGAGGAGAACGTGCTAACCACTAAGCCACTGTGCCACCCTACCTCAAAATACCCTTCAACTTGTTCACTTCGCTCTAGTGATGAATGTAGCCTGGTGATTCAACCTCACCGTGGGGCTCATTCTCGATAGTTCTCCACTGCTAAACGGTGGAACCAACCAAGCCAAGGCTGAGTCACTTAGCATCTTCAAGAAATAACTCCAAACACTTGACGTAAAAAAGCCATAATGATCAGGTTTGATTATATTACAGTGTAGCTGGGTTCTCCTAAACTATTCGTGTTGTGTTGTTTTTGTGTTCGGTCCACACACACACACACACACACACACACACGCCTCTAAACAAGAGTCAACAAAGCGACGGTGTAGCTCCTGCCACTTAAAACAGTAGCACTTAACTGAGATAGTATGACAAACTACAGACCTTCGTCTGTTATGAGCTGTCCTAACGTTTCCTTTTGACCTCACTCGTGTCTGTGTGTAGGATGTGTGGTATGTCCCATATAGAGTGTGTCTGTGTGATTGAGTGTGTGTCCAGTGATCGACCCAGGACAGGACGCCAATCTATCTGCCCAGCGCCCGAGACGTTCTTCCCTGGATGGACCCCCGTGACCCTAATTGAGGATAAAGCAGAAGATAATGGATGGATGGACTATTAATAGTACAGTATGTAGGCAGAAGGACGAGATATTTGCTGGTGTGTTTAAAGTTTCACTACAGCAGAGGGTCACATTAGTCTATAGGGGCAATTTGGAGCATTCAATAGACTTGATGCATGTTTTTGGACTGAGTCACTTAGCATCTTCAAGAAATAACTCCAAACACTTGACGTAAAAAAGCCATAATGATCAGGTTTGATTATATTACAGTGTAGCTGGGTTCTCCTAAACTACTGACTTGTGTTGTTTTTGTGTTCGGTCCACACACACACACACACACACACACACACACACACACACAGGCTTTTATAAGAGTCAACACAGTGACTATGTAGCTACCGCCACTTAAAACAGTAGCACTTAGCCGAGATAACATGACAAACTACAGATCTTCGTCTGTGATGAGGTGTCGTAACGTTTCCTTTTGACCTCACTCGTGTCTGTGTGTAGGATGTGTGGTATGTCCCATATAGAGTGTGTCTGTGTGAGTGAGTGTGTCCAGTGATAGATTGGCGTCCTGTCCTGGGTCTATCTGCCCAGCGCCCGAGACGTTCTTCCCTGGATGGACCCCCCGTGACCCTAATAGAGGATAAAGCGGAAGATAATGGATGGATGGACTATTAATAGTACAGTATGTAGGCAGAAGGACGAGATATTTGCTGGTGTGTTTAAAGTTTCACTAAAGCAGAGGGTCACATTAGTCTATAGGGGGCAATTTGGAGAATTCAATAGACTTGATGCATGTTTTTGGACTGAGTCACAAAACACGTAAAAAACATGTAAAAAAAACTTAAAAAAAAAAAAAAGAAAAAAGCCATAATGATCAGGTTTGATTATATTACAGTGTAGCTGGGTTCTCCTAAACTACTGTCTTGTGTCGTTTTTGTGTTCGGTCCACACACACACACACACACACACACACACACACACACACACACACACACACACACACACACACACACAGGCCTCTAAACAAGAGTCAACAAAGCAACGATGTAGCTGCCGCCACTTAAAACAGTAGCACTTAGCCGAGATAATATGACAAACTACAGACCTTCGTCTGTGATGAGGTGTCGTAACGTTTCCTTTTGACCTCACTCGTGTCTGTGTGTAGGATGTGTGGTATGTCGCCCCGAGGGAACGGCGCTAAACTTTGGCTTTTAACAAAACAAGGCCAAACAGAACACAGGTTTCCACTCGGAGCTCAAAACAAAGACGAGGTTCGGGTGTCGGCTCGGTCTTTAAGAGACAGAATCATGAAGACTGACTGGAGACACCATTTTTAGTGTTTTTAGAGGATCATATGGATTTTTGCGGTACTACTATAGAGTCTGAGCCTTTATTTCTTATGCTTCTAGGGTCGCGGGAGGTTCCCCATGCCCAGCCAGGGGAGAACGTTACAGGGGTTGGGCAGATACACTCAGGACAGGGCGCCAATCCATATAAAGGTGAATACAACAGCCAGTTCACCTTCAATCCCTTGGATTTTTAGACTGTGGGAGGAAACCCATGCGAACACTGGGAGAACATGGAAACTCCACTGAGATCAGGATTCGAACCTGGATCCCCAGTGCTGAGAGGAGAACATGCTAACCACATGCTAAGGTCACGCCTAACTGTTTACTATCAAAAGTATTTACAGTATTACTGTATATTAATAGTAGGGTGACATGGTGGCTTAGTGGTTAGCATGTTCTCCTCTCAGGAATTCCTGGTTTGAATCCCCATCTGGGTGGAGTTTCCATGTTCTCCCCGTGTCCGCGTGGGTTTCCTCCGGGTTCTCCGGTTTCCTCCCACAGTCCAAAAACATGGATCAAGTCAATTGAGTTCTCCAAATTGCCCCATATAGAGTGTGTGTGTGATACATAGGCGTCCTGTCCTGGGTCTATCTGCCCAGCGTCCGAGACGTTCTTCCCCTTGGATGGACCCCCCGCGGCCTTAATAGAGGATAAAGCGGAAGATAATGGATGGATGGACTATTAATAGTAGAGTATGTAGGCAGAAGGACGAGATATTTGCTGGTGTATTTAAAGTTTCACTACAGCAGAGGGTCATATTACGATCCGAAACATCAACGCACTTCATAAACACCGTCTGGGGATATATAATTTATATCTATGAAAGAACCTGCCATAAAGAAAAATGTTCCAAAGGCTGGAATATTAATACGTCACACAGCTGACACCCAGTCCACAGAACGACACACTGCAAACTGACTACATGACAAATAGTTCATTTCATGTTCATTCATTCATTATCTTCCACTTTATCCTCTATTAGGGTCGCGGGGGGGTTCCCCATGCCCATCCAGGGGAGAACGTTTCGGGTGCTGGGCAGATACACCCAGGACAGGGTGCCAATCTATTGCTGGGAACACACACACACAGACACACTCTACATGCAATTTGGAGGAACTCAATTGACCTTGAGCCATGTTTTTGGACTGTGGGAGGAAACCGGAGAACCCGGAGGAAACCCACGCGGACACGGGGAGAACATGGAAACTCCACCCAGATGGGGATTCGAACCGGGAATCCCTAGCACTGAGAGGAGAACATGCTAACCACTAAGCCACCGTGCCGCCCTCATTTCATGTTAATAGTCAAAATAGTTAGATTTAAAAGTTAAATTCATGTTAGCATCATCTTCTACACTCACAATAACAAAAAGCCTCAAATTAAGCCAAGTTTATAGCACACAGTCTTAAAGCAGCTCCACAGCAGAACCCTAATTCTCTTCACGCTTATAAAGATCCCGCATTACAGCTTCACTTAACCATATAAATGCACTTTGTAGTTCCATAATTACAGATTGTAGTCCATCTGTTTTTCTACATACTTTGTTCATTATATCCATCCATTATCTCCCGCTTTATCCTCTATTAGGGTCGTGGGGGGGTTCCCCATGCCCATCCGGGGGAGAACGTTTTGGGAGCTGGGTAGATACACCAGGACAGGACACCAATCCATCGCTGGACACACACTCACTCACACACACACACTCTATATGGGGCAATTTGGAGTTCTCAATTGACTTGATGCATGTTTTTGGACTGTGGGAGGAAACCGGAGAACCCGGAGCAAAACCCACGCGGACATGGGGAGAACATGGAAACTCCACCCAGATGGGGATTCGAACCGGGAATCCCTAGCGCTGAGAGGAGAACATGCTAACCACTAGGCCACCATGCCACCCACATAAGAATAACGTCCATCCATTATCTTCCGCTTTATCCTCTATTAGGGTCGCGGTGGGGTTCCCCATGCCCATCCAGGGGAGAACGTTTCAGGCGCTGGGCAGATACACCCAGGACAGGACGCCAATCTATCACTGGACACTCACTCACTCACTCACTCACACAGATACACTCTATATGGGGCAATTTGGAGAATTCAATTGACTTGATCCATGTTTTTGGACTGTGGGAGGAAACCGGAGAACGCGGAGGAAACCCACACGGACACGGGGAGAACATGGAAACTCCACCCAGATGGGGATTCGAACCGCTGAGAGGCGAAGGCGCCTACCACTAAGCCACCGTGCCGCCCTCGTTCATTATAAAGTAAGGAAAATGAAAAATCTATGGTGAAGTAATCGGTTGAAATCACGTGAAACGTTCCGTCAGTCAATAAACACATTAGTCTCACTCATAACGGCTAATAGATCTAATTCAGGTAGCAGAGGTCAGTCGTGTTCTACACACGTGAAAGAGGTGAGCGGTCGACGAAAGACGACCTATATGACTTAAGGGGCAGCTATAGACGGCGAGTGAGCAGGCTGATGTCCTGCAGCCGCCGGGCTTTGTTCAGTTTTACTGAAGCAAATGACAAGACAGAGGCTCTCATTAAAGGCGCCGGAAACTTTTAAAACGTGTTCAAAACAGGGGGAGGGGGTTCTCCTCTGGTTCGATTTGTGAAGCAGAACAAATCAGGGGCGCCGTGACCATCCTCGTCCTGGAGCCTTTAACACGGCGTGGAGGGAAATGTGAGGAGCATGAACAGCGGCTCTCCAGCCTCAAGGTCCCACCGATTTGAACATATCCACGCACAAAAGAAAATAAAAAAATTTATTAATTTATAAATAAAATATAATTAGGTGGCACGGTGGCTTAGTGGTTAGCATGTTCTCCTCTCAGCGCTAGGGATTCCCGGTTCGAATCCCCATCTGGGTGGAGTTTCCATGTTCTCCCCGTGTCCGCGTGGGTTTCCTCCGGGTTCTCCCGTTTCCTCCCACAGTCCAAAAACATGGATCAAGTCAATTGAGTTCTCCAAATTGCCCCATACAGAGTGTGTTTGTGTGAGTGAGTGTGTCCAGTGATAGATTGGCGCCCTGTCCTGAGTGTATCTGCCCAGCGCCCGAGACGTTCTCCCCTGGATGGGCATGGGGAACCCCCCCGCCACCCTAATAGAGGATAAAGCGGAAGATAATGGATGAATGGATGAAAATATTATTTTAAAAATTCAGAAATAAAATAAATAAATAAAATATAATGAAAAATAAAAATCGAGATACAATTATAATAATTAATTTATATTTAATAAAATAGAACCTTAATATATGAACTTATATTTAAACATTATATATATATATATATATATATATTATATGGGCGGCACGGTGGCTTAGTGGTTGGCATGTTCTCCTCTCAGCGCTAGGGATTCCGGGTTCGAATCCCCATCTAGGTGGAGTTTACATGTTCTCCCCATGTCTGCATGGGCTTCCTCCGGGTTCTCCGGTTTCCTCCCACAGTCCAAAAACATGGATCAAGTCAACTGAATTCTCCAGATTTGTGAGTGTGGTCCAGCGATAGATTGGCGCCCTGTCCTGGGTGTATCTGCCCAGCGCCCGAAACGTTCTCCCCTGGATGGGCATGGGGAACCCCCCCCCCCCCTGCGACCCTAATATATGATAAAGCGGAAGATAATGAATGAATGAATAAAATGAACTATGTATTTACACTGTGCAAAAGAACAACTGTACAATTATGGCACTGTAACAGATGTAAACTAGAAGGGTCTTATAAGTTCTGAGTTACGAAATATGATTCCGAAATTTTGCAGGTCAACTGGACCGAAGATCAACGGTCTACTCTCACTTTGGGAGAACCACCTTAATGATCATGGTCTCACCCCTGCCAGGTAAGTATACTCTGTATAATTAGGTCGTTCCAATGCAAAATAAGTGTTTTAAGATGCATCCAAATGGTTCTGACGCATCAGGGCAGAAGCACACAGTGCCACCTGTCTGCAGATAAACAAAGCACCTGGGGTCGAACGGCATGAGCTTTGAAAGCCCCTTTTGTTTCACGTCTTTTCAGCATTTGAAACGTTGCCGGTGACGTTCTCCGCACTCTGCTGTTAGGAAACGTTCCACAAGAAGAAAACGGGCCAAATGGAGTCACACCAGCATAAAACAGCCCTGCAGTTGAACATTAATTTTGTCAAATATACAGTATATATATATATACCTTCAAGTGGAATAGTATTCTATTATTTGGTTTATGTACCCAACAATCAATCAATAATCAATGGCGATTCTATGTATTATTGCATAAGCAGCTTGACACGAGATAATATCTCATTATTTATGACAGATATCATAGCTAATGAGACAGATCTCATTATTTGGGGAGTAGTGGTGAGCATGTTCGCTTCTCAGAGCTGGGGACCCGGGTTTGGATCCCAGTCTGGGTTCTCTGGTTTCCTACCACAGTCCAAAAACATGGGTTCAAGGTAAATTGGCTGGTCTAAATTGCCCCTATATAGTAAGTAAGTGACCAGGGATAGAGCATTCTCTATGAGATGGACATAGAGAACCTACAGTGCTTGCACACAGTGAAACACACACACACACACACACACACACACTGAGTCTGATTGAAGTGAGCACACGGCGCCCAGGAGGCAATTGGGATTAGGTGCCTTTGTGGCCATGGTACCAGGAATCGAACCAGGAACCTTCAGATAGCACGATAATTAGTGTGCAAATGTTATTAACTTTCTTATTTTATTAAGAGATTGTCCCATTGGGTTGGCGTGAGACGTCCTGGATGTGTTTTTTTACAAAGGATTTGGAATCAACACAGTGCCCATCACATCTTCGGTGTCTGGGAGCTTAATTCAATAGTAAGCCAAGGAGAGAAAGGCCCTGATTGACCTCCAGCTAGGTTCGTTTGAATAACATGATTGAGTTTGAGTTAACAGGGAACAACAATAGAGGCAGGTGGGAGGCAAACAATAGCAAAGCCCCCGCATCACAGGCAGCAACAGATAATTAAATGTGCTGTGAGGTGGAGGGGCTTCAATGCATTCAGGTGTGAAGAGACGACGAGTCTGCGCAGTGAGAAACGACAACGGCAGGCGAAGAACCGAAACTAAAAGGGTTTTACTTGATTACTCTTCATTTTATGCAGCGTGATGCTTTGAGGTGGTTTAAATACTAACATATTGAAAAAGTTTAGTGTTCCTCTAAAACTGTCGATTTTCCAAATAATAAGTATAAGGAATACATTACTAACTAATAAGTAAATATATATATTACACTTAGTGGTTAGTATGTTCTCCTCTCAGCGCTAGGGGTTCCCGGTTCGAATCCCAATCTGGGTGGAGTTTCCATGTTCTCCCCGTGTCCGCGTGGGTTTCCTCCGGGCTCTCCGGTTTCCACCCACAGTCCAAAAACATGCAACAAGGTCAATTGAATTCTCCAAATTGCCCCATATAGAGTGTGTGTGTGTGAGTGAGTAAGTGAGTGTGTGTTCAGTGATAGATTGCCCCCCTGTCCTGGCTGTATCTGCCCAGCGCCCGAGACGTTCTCCCCTGGATGAGCATGGGGAACCCCACCGCGACCCTAATAGAGGATCAAGCGGAAGATAATGGATGAATGAATATATATTACACATGGGGTGGCACGGTGGCTTAGTGGTTGGCATGTTCTCCTCTACGCGCTAGGGATTCCCGGTTCGAATCCCAATCTGGGTGGAGTTTCCATGTTCTCCCCGTGTCCATGTAGGTTTCCTCCCATAGTCCAAAAACATGGCTCAAGTCAATTGAATTCTCCAAATTGCCCCATATAGAGTGTGTCTGTGTGAGTGAGTGTGTTCAGTGATAGATTGCCCCCCTGTCCTGGGTGTATCTGCCCAGCGCCTGAGACGTTCTCCCCTGGATGGGCATGGGGAACCCCACCGCGACCCTAATAGAGCATCAAGTGGAAGATAATGAATGAATGAATGAATATATATTACACATGGGGCAGCACGGTGGCTTAGTGGTTGGCATGTTCTCCTCTCCGCGCTAGGGATTCCCGGTTCGAATCCCAATCTGGGTGGAGTTTCCATGTTCTCCCCGTGTCCGCGTGGGTTTCCTCCGGGTTCTCCGGTTTCCTCCCACAGTCCAAAAACATGCAACAAGGTCACATGTTCTCCCCGTGTCCACGTGGGTTTCCGCCGGGTTCTCCGGTTTCCTCCCACAGTCCAAAAACATGGCTCAAGTCAATTGATTTCTCCAAATTGCCCCATATAGAGTGTGTCTGTGTGAGTGAGTGTGTGTTCAGTGATAGATTGGCGCCCTGTCCTGGGTGTATCTGCCCAGCACCCGAAACGTTCTCCCATGGATGGGCATGGGGAACCCCCCCGCGACCCCAATAGAGGATAAAGTGGAAGATAATGGATGGATGGATATTACACATGGTTAAGATGAATCTAAAAACAGTCTAAACACAGTAAAAAACCTGAAGGTAATAGTGATTAATAGAAATACCGAGCAAACAACTGTAACTGTAATCCATTCATTTGTCTGTGAAACAGACCGCTGGACGGAACTCTGAAAATAAATATTTATGTCTGTACTGTTTACGTTTAAATGGCTTTTCGATGTTGAGAAGCAGAGTGGGGGGAGCAAATGTTTTGGAGAAATGTGAATCAGAGTTTTATCTAATGTTGCAACATAACCAACTGTAGTAACCAGAAGAAAAAAATCCTAGACGTTTCACAGTCTCAGGATTCACATTCAACCGCAAAACCACATGTTCTTTTGATTTACGAACACGTGAAAGTAATCCACAGCAGATTCCCCCGGATTTTCGAGCTGGAAAACAAATTTCTGAGTCAAAAGGAAAAGAAAAATGAAGAAAAATACTTTTTTTGAAACTAACAATACGGCCAAATACGTCATGAAGAGGTCAAAATCCAACTAATGATGTATTCTAACTCTCCAGTAAAGAGTGATAGTGTTATAATTATAATCATGGTGCCTTTTACAATTACATGCCAAAACATAAAGATTATATGAATGCAATAACACAGTGCAGATGTGTGGAAAATGTTCCTCGTTTTGCAAACTATTCCCACCCTGTTCATCATTTTCAATGTGTTAGATATACAAAAAAAA
Source organism: Corydoras sp. C115 (assembly GCA_019802505.1). Lineage (NCBI taxonomy): Eukaryota > Metazoa > Chordata > Actinopteri > Siluriformes > Callichthyidae > Corydoras > Corydoras sp. C115. The sequence continues at coordinate 54,550 of JAFMOC010000466.1, forward strand.
ACGGAAATATATATTAAGATAAATTTACTTTCTGCACGTATCTAAAATACATTTTTGCAGCATGAACATTAACCTTGATGCACAGAGTATAATAAACACAATGTATCCGTCCCACAGTTCATGGTGACTGATAACTATTGTGTTTATGTTTCGACTATCTGGCAACTTCAAGGCTGTTATAAGACAAGATGCTCAGACCAATTTATTAATCTACAGCTTACAAAGACCTTTTACAGTTATCTGCTTCCAGACTTATAAGCTAAACTATTTAACAGGTCTGTATGAACCTAGTACATTAAACAAAAACGTACAGTAAACATTTCTGCTACACATGAACGAAAATATGTTTTAAGATTTTTCCTCTATTTTTTTTATTTTGGAATATTTAATCATTTGAAAATAGACTGTGAGAGGTAAACAAAAAAATCCTCTAAAAAATTTTTTAACCAGTCACCTGACCACATCTTTGTTATTCTTGTAACCAATATAAAGCTAGATTCATCATTTAAAACATCAATTGTAACATGTCTAATCAATGCCATAAAGTACAAATAGTCTTTAAAATAAGAGATTAAATAGAATTTCTTAACCAAAAAACTAGTAAATCAGTATTATAATTAAGATCAGAACTTTAATAAATATACTAATCTAAGTTAACCACTATTGAAAATGCATCATCAAAACTCAAACCATTAACAGGTCAAAGTTTAGAACAAGTTTGTTTTGGCTCGGAGGTTTAGTTTGCTATGAGCTGCTTCAGGTTCCAAAGACTGAATGTGTTTTTGTTTACAGAGACCCTAAATCATTTAATCTCACACTTTATTTATTATTAATGTTATTATTATTATTATTAGGAATTGTATTCTATTGAAAACATCAGAATGGAGAGTACACTATCAGCTATCAGTTATAAAGTGTGGACACTCAAAGTTTGGCCTGTTCTGATTGTTCTTCATCACAGCTGTCAAAATATATTATTTCTAAATGTAATTGGTTGTGTATGTGTATACACACACACAGATTTTGTGTGTGTGTGTGTGTATATATATATATATATGTATAGTATATGTATAGTGTATATCAATATAATTACACACACACACATATATATATATGTATATATATACATACACACACACACACACACACCATGCACACACACATATGTATTCACACACATATCATATATATATGAGTGTATAGTGTATATACAAATACACAACCACATATAAACAATAAATAAATATATATATTAAGAAATATATATACTTCTAGAAACTAGAAGTTCTGTGTTTGTGTGTGTGTGTACAAAACCACACACACACATACATATATACATATATATATATATACATACACACACACACACACACACACAGAACTTCTAGTTTCTAGAAGTTGACAGAAGTTTGTGGAGCTCTATATAATGGACATTTGAGACACATTTGAAAGAAAGACTTACGTAAACGCTGCTGAACTCATGACCAAAGAAGTAGACAGAAGGTTCTAAAGCCACTCTCTGGGTCTCATCAGAACCCGCGTGCAGGATCTGATCGTCAGCCAGCTCTCCGAACAGAAAGAAGTCGCTGCGGCTCACACAGCGCACATACGCCGCCGCACACAGCGCCAGCAGCCCGGCGAACAGCGCACTGATCCCGGCCATCGTCTGTCCGCTCCACGCTGCACCCTGTCCCGCTACACACTCTCTCTCACACACACACACACACCTTCAAACTCTCTCACCCTCACACACACCCTCACACACACCCTCACACACACCCTCACACACACCCTCACACCGCCCGGCGCGGCACTGACCTGCGGATAACGCTTTAAAGAGAGAGGGGTGTGAGCCGAGCGGAGAACCGAGCAGCACGCCAACCTAAACAAACGGATGATTGAGTCATTCTAAAGAATCGATTCTTTTGCAAGTCTGTCGTTAACAAGTAACTAACTAACTAGTAACTGACTAACTTTCGAGCAAACTCGAAACATGTTGTAATGTGGCGTAAAATACAATAAAAACAGTAACCCACGCTTTAAACGCATTAGAGATAAATAATTACTATAATAATAATAATTCATTCATTTATTCATTATCTTCCGCTTTATCCTCTATTAGGGTCGCGGGGGGGGGGGGGGGGGGGGGGGGGGGTTCCCCATGCCCATCCAGGGGAGAACGTCTCGGGCGCTGGGCAGATACACCCAGGACAGGGCGCCAATCCATCGCTGGGCACACACTCACTCACACAGACACACTATATGGGGCAATTTTGAGAATTCAATTGACTTGATCCATGTTTTTGGACTGTGGGAGGAAACCGGAGAACCCGGAGGAAACCCACGCGGACACGGGGAGAACATGGAAACTCCACCCAGATGGGGATTCGAACTTGGAATCCCTAGTGCTGAGAGGAGAACATGCCAACCACTAAGCCACAGTGCCGCCCGATAATAATAAAGAATTATTAAAATAATTATTAATCAGAAATAATAATTACTGAATTGAACCGGGATTTTTATTGGACTGACGCCATGCCCATCCAGGGGAGAACGTTTCGGGCGCTGGGCAGATACACCCATGTCAGAGCACCAATCTATCACTGGGAAAACACTCACACACACTCTATATGGGGCAATTTGAAGAATTCAATTGCCATTGAGCCATGTTTTTGGACTGTGGGAGGAAACCGGAGAACCTGGAGGAAACCCACGCAGGAATTATTTTCATTTTTTATTGGACTGGCCCCATGCCCATCCTGGGGAGAACGTTTCGGGCGCTGGGAAGATACACCCATGTCAGAGCGCCAATCTATCACTGGGCACACACTCACACACACTCTATATGGGGCAATTTGAAGAATTCAATTGCCCTTGAGCCATGGTTTTGGACTGTGGGAGGATACCAGAGAACCTGGAGGAAACCCACACAGACACGGGGAGAATTTGGAGAATTCGATTGCCCTTGAGCCATGTTTTTGGACTGTGAGAGGAAAGCGGAGAACCCGGAGGAAACCTACGTGGACACGGGGAGAACATGAAAACTCCACCATGATGGGGATTCGAACCGGGAATCCCTAGTGCTGAGAGAACATGCCAACCACTAAGCCACCGTGCCACCCATATATATATATATATATATATATATATATATATATATATATATATGTATATATATATATATATATATATATATATATATATATATATATATATATATGTATATATATATATATATATATGTATATATATATATATATATATATATATATATATATATATATGTATATATATATATATATATATATATGTATATATATATATATATATATATATATATATATATATATATATATATATATATATATATATTACATGCCCAGCGATAGATTGGCGCCCTGTCCTGGGTGTATCTGCCCAGCGCCCGAGACGTTCTCCCCTGGATGGGCATGGGGAACCCCACCGCGACCCTAATAGAGAATAAAGCGGAAGATAATGAATGAATGAATGAATGTATTATATATATATATTATAAGTCCTGTATCACTCTATCATGATCATCCTATAAACATTATTTTTTTATTTTTTACATGTCACTGTGTCAGTATTGTTGGCTATTATTGTAGTGATAGCTTATTTAATTGGGAAGTGTCGCCACCCGGCGGTCATATTATGTCAGTACAGTACATAGTGTGCCGCAGGTCTCAGGAGCTACCCATGTGGAAACGAATCTGCAACAGCATCTGTCGCCATAGCAGCAGGGATTGAGATGACTGCGGCCAGCAGTCTCTCTCTCTCTCGCTCTCTCTCTCTCACACACACACACACACACACACACACACACACACACTTTCTCTCTCCTCAATTCAACCAATAAAAGCTTCAGCTGCAAATCACATGCTCCTGGTCCCCTCTATCCGGCTGCAGGAAGCCATGCTCATTCTTTTTCGATCTCCTCCTCCTCCCTGCTCCATCCTCTCTCCCTCATTCCTTCTTCCGCCCTCGCTCACGTTCTCCAGACAGGTACACCGAGATGGATCTCCAAACCGAAAGCCAGCACCCCAGCGGGAACGTCACATCTGCCATCTTCATAGAAGTTACCTCTTAAAGCTCGAGGCGTGAGCGATAGGAAGGAAGGTAGGAAGCTAGCCAGTGGGTGTGAGAGACCGAGAGGGAGCCCAGGGAGATGGAGGAGAGCAGGGAGGAGGCAGCGAGGGCCTCGGGGGCCAACGCCTCCCTCTCGCCCGCCACCCTGAGCCCGGCCGTGCCTCCGTACGTCAAGCTGGGCCTGACGGTGGCCTACACGGCCTTCTATTCCCTTTTATTCGCCTTCGTCTACGCCCAGCTGTGGCTGGTTCTGCGGTACCGGCACAAGCGCTTCAGCTACAAGACGGCGTTCCTCTTCCTGTGCCTGCTGTGGGCGGCGTTACGGGCTCTCCTCTTTTCCTTTTACTTCAGGGACTGCGTGACGGCCAACGCTCTCGGGCCGTTCGCCTTCTGGCTGCTCTACTGCTTCCCTGTGTGCCTGCAGTTCTTCACGCTCAGCCTGATGAACCTCTACTGCGCACAGGTGAGAAACCCAGCGAGAGAACCATCCCCCCCTTTTATCGGTACGGGATTCTAGGATTCAAAACGATCTCATTACGGTTCCAGCCCTCTTTATCCGCACCTTTTAAATGCTTGAAAGGTTCTCGGGGGACAGCATCGCGCCCACATCAGGGGGCGTGTGATGGTGTTTCAGTGGGGCCAGTGGCATCTTATGGTACATGAGACCAAATCTAATGCTGGGGGCCCAAAAATAATATGAATATGAAAAGCATTCAGGTTCTGTCCAGCAGAACCCAGTGGTGTGATGTAACTGGCTGAAAAAACAAAAGCAGTCCAGCTCACGACTCCCCCTGGAAAACGAGCGGCGGTTGTGACGCCTTCGGATCTCGAGGCGAGCATTATGAGCACGTCTAAAAAAGATAAATATAAATTTGAAATATAATGCAGGAAATTAGGGCTGTATTCAACTAAGGATTTTCATAGTCGAATCTGATTCGTCAGGTTTTCCCTAGAGTCGACTGATAGTCGAATCAGTTAAAATTTCACCACAAGATGGCGCTATAAGCGTAGTTTTAAAAAAAGATTTTTTAAAAATATATTTTACTTGTTTTTCTAACAAAAGAAAACCTTTTTTTTTGTTTTTGTTTTTTCTTTTTTTTTCTAGAAAAAAATTTTATTGGATGATTTTATTTGACAAAAGGCTATATATATATATATAACGAAAACAAAGACATTTCATGTAAAAACTAATGCTTAGCAGCAGCCATGGGCGCCCCCATGTGGTCAAAATGGTACATTCGACTATGAGGTTCATAGTCGACTACGGTTCTCCGAATCGAATCGTCGAATCAGCGAATATTGCAGCTCACCCCTACAGGAAATACGCATTGGATCAGTTACTTTGTTGTATGATTGTCTAACCATATACAGGGTTAGACGGCACTGTGGCTTAGTGGTTGGCATGTTCTCCTCTCAGCACTAGGGATTCCCGGTTCCAATTCCAATCTGGGTGTCCGCGTGGAGAACATCATTATCCAACATCTCATTATACTTGATAGAAGGCCAACTGGAGCAAAGTACGTCTACGTCTGAAGTTCCCTTAACCCTTTAATGTCCTCACCAAGAAAAAAGCAAAGGAAAAAATATTTATTTCCTTTTTTTTATGTTTGGGGCATTAATAAAAACAATTGGTGTTTTTTTTTTGTTTTTTTTTTAAATAGACCCCCCAGTTTTCAAAATACACACCTCTACCAAACGGTTGAGCAGGACGTTAGAGGGTTAAGCAAGGCACCTAACCCCAAATGTTCCCTGGGTGGTGTATACAAGGCGTATAGATTGATAACTTCAATGGGTTTGAACCCACAACCTTCAGATTCATAGCCCTACACCCTCACCACATGCCTATGAAGAAGCAAATGACAAAGTGAAGATTAAAGGATAGTAAACCCATCCATCCATCCATCCATTATCTTCAGCTTTATCTTATATTAGGGTCGTGGGGTGGTTCTCCATATCCATCCAGGGGAGAACGTTTTGGGCGCTGGGCAGATACACCCAGGACAGGACGCCAATCTATCACTGAACACACACTCACTCACACAGACACACTCTATATGCTCAAGGACCCACACTGGTAAACTCAGTGGACCTGGGATTTAAACCCACAACCTTCAGATTGACAGCCCAACACTCTAACCACTGAGCTGCCACGCCCTCATAAGTCTTAATACAAGACCTACATCTTAATTCTAGAGTGAATTAAGTAACATTAATAATGCTGAAATCCAGGGCGGCACGGCGGCTTAGTGGTTGGCATGTTCTCCTCTCAGCACTAGGGATTCCCGGTTCGAATCCCAATCTGGGTGGCCTTTCCATGTTCTCCCCGTGTCCGCGTGGGTTTCCTCCGGGTTCTCCGGTTTCCTCCCACAGTCCAAAAGCATGGATCAAGGTAAATTGAGTTCTCCAAATTGCCCCATATAGAGTGTGTGTGTGAGTGAGTGTGTGCCCAGTGATAGATTGGTGTCCTGTCCTGGGTGTATCTGCCCAGCGCCCGAGACGTTCTCCCCTGGATGGGCATGGGGAACCCCCCCCGCGACCCTAATATACTGTAGGATAAAACGATGGATGGAGTACGTTGTCACAAAGCAGCTTTACAGTGTTATAAGCCTGGACCCCCAAAGAACATTAATAATGCTGAAATCAAGGGCGGCACGGCGGCTTAGTGGTTGGCATGTTCTCCTCTCAGCGCTAGGGATTCCCGGTTCAAATCCCAATCTGGGTGGCGTTTCCATGTTCTCCCCGTGTCCGCGTGGGTTTCCTCCGGGTTCTCCGGTTTCCTCCCACAGTCCAAAAGCATGGATCAAGGGTAAATTGAGTTCTCCAAATTGCCCCATATAGAGTGTGTGTGTGAGTGAGTGTGTGATACGATTAAGACGGGCAATAAAACAATAACCAACTGAGCCAGAGTGAGAGGAGCAGGGTCAACATCTCAGATGTTTGATATTAGTGTGTTAAGGAATGCCCCCCCCCCCCCCCATTATCTTTGGCTTAATACTCTAGTAGAACCATGAGGGAGAACCTTTCGGGCGCTGGGCAGATACACCCAGGACAGGGTGCCAAACTCACTCACAGAGACACACACACAAACACTATATGGGGCGTCCATCCATCCATTATTTTCGGCTTTATCCTCTACTAGGGTTCCCCATGCCCAACTAGTGGAAAACGTTTCAGGCGCTGGGCAGATACACCCAGGACAGGGGGCAATCACACACACACACACACACACACACACACACACACACACACTCTACAGTATATGGGGCAATTTGAAGAATTCAATTGACCTTGATCCATGTTTTTGGACTGTGGGACGAAACCGGAGAACCTGGAGGAAACCTATTTTCCATGCGTGGAGTTTTCATGTTCTCCCCGTGTCCGCGTGGGTTTCCTCCGGGCTCTCCGGTTTCCTCCCAAAGTCCAAAAACATGGATTCACGGTAAATGGAATTCTCCAAATTGCCCCATATAGAGTGTGTCTGTCTGAGTGAGTGTGTGTCCAGTGATAGATTGACGTCCTGTCCTGGGTGTATCTGCCCAGCGCCCGAAACGTTCTCCCCTGGGGGCATGGGGAACCCCCCGTGAACCTAGTAGAGCATAAAGCAGAAGATAATGGATGGATGGATGGATGTTGGAGGTCCGTAGTGGGCGTCCTGAGGCAGATGATTAAACATGGTAATTCTAGCTTCTACCTTCTTGGAGACACATTGGTAATAAACGAACATTTGAATAAGCAACGTCTATCGGAACACTTCGCAGTGCTAATTAAATCCTGTTCTTTTTGTGTTCTTCAGGTGTTTTTCAAGGCCAAATCCAAGTATTCACCACATCTTCTCAAATACAAGTGAGTACCAATTCATTCCCAAGCCTTTTATCTAAAGTCTATCCAGACTGCATATACATCACATACGTTAAGCATCCCATCACAACCTGGCCCTTGATTTCCCCCAGGTTTCCTCTGTACCTGCTGTTCGTAGGTGCCAGTCTGCTCTTCCTTCTGGTCAATTTGGCCTGCGCCCTGCTGGTTAAGATGTCGGACGCGCAGGTGAAGACCATCGTCTTGATCCGCGTCACCATCAACGACTCCCTCTTCGTACTCTGCGCCATCTCCCTCTCGGTCTGCCTCTACAAGGTGGCTAAGATGTCCCTGGCGAGCATCTACCTGGAATCCAAGGTAGAAGAGCTTCAGTGGTGACATTCTCAATCCATCCATCCATCCATCACTGGGCACACACTCACTCACACAGACACACTCTATATGGGGCAATTTGGAGAATTCAATTGACTTGATCCATGTTTTTGGACTGTGGGAGGAAACCGGAGAACCCAGAGGAAACCCACACGGACATGGGGAGAACATGGAAACTCCACCCAGATTGGGATTCGAACCGGGAAACCCTAGCGCTGAGAGGAGAACATGCTAACCACTAAGCCACCGTGCCAGACCCATCCATCCATTATCTTCCGCTTTATCCTACATGAGGGTCGCGGTGGGGTTCCCCATGCCCATCCAGGGGAGAACGTTTTGGGCGTTGGGCAGCTACACCCAGGACAGAGTGCCAATTTATCACTGGGCATACACTCACTCACACAGACACACACTATATGGGGCAATTTGGAGAATTCAATTGACTTGATCCATGTTTTTGGACTGTGGGAGGAAACCGGAGAACCCGGAGGAAACCCACACGGACACGGGGAGAACATGGAAACTCGTACCTGAAGTGGAGAACATTCTAACCACTAAGCCACATTCCACCACAGAAGACCACTAATCAAATATTATTTTGTAGTCCTTACGGTATCCGGACTCTATTCTGCTCTCTGATTGGTTCCAGGGGACCTCGGTGTGTCAGGTGACACTGATTGGCATCATGGTGATTCTTTTGTATGCATCTCGAGCGTGCTACAATCTTGTTGTTCTGGCTCTGTCGGACATCGAGAACATTAATTCCTTTGATTATGACTGGTACAACGTATCCGATCAGGTGAGTACATCTACCCCAAGTGTGTGTATGGGTGTCTTGTATACTCAATATAATCAGAATACATTATTAATCCCATGGGGGGATTAATAACCTAAAATACAGTATTTACTAGGGGTGTATTCAACTAAAGATTTTCATAGTCAAATCTGATTCGTCAGATTTTCCCTATAGTCGACTGATAGTCGAATCAGTTAAAATTTCACCACAAGATGGCGCTATAAGCGTGGTTTTTAAAAAAGATTTTAAGAAAAATATATTTTACTTGTTTTTCTAACAAAAGAAAACCTTTTTTTTTGTTTTTTCTTTTTTTTTCTAGAAATTAAGATGATTTTATTTGACAAAAGGCTATATATATAACAAAAACAGACATTTCATGTAAAAACTAACGCTTAGCAGCAGCCATGGGCGCCCCCATGTGGTCAAAATGGTCCATTCGACTATGAGGTTCATAGTTGACTACGGTTCTCCGAATCGAATCGTCGAATCAGCGAATATTGCAGCTCACCCCTAGTATTTACTAATGGCCATGACCATATTGATACCTCTGTGTAGATGCATATAGATGTATGTGACTACACAGAGAACCTCATTGGCTCTACTTAATATAGTCTGTAGTCCAGCTGTTGCTTCTACATGTTCTACCAAGCTTCTGCCAGTCCCTCTTTTGTCCGACAGCTATAAACATACGTTTAAATACCATCACATATTCCATTTAATAGAAAACGGACATTCAATTCTAAATTGTAACTTGTAGATGTGAACTTCCATCCATCCATCCATTATCTTCCTCTTTATCCTCTACTAGGGTCGCGGGGGGAGTTCCCCATGCCCATCCAAGGGAGAACGTTTCGGGCGCTGGGCAGATAGACCCAGGACAGGGGGGCAATCTATCACTGTGTACACTCACTCACACAAATACACTCTATATGGGGCAATTTGGAGAACTCAATTGACCTTGATCCATGTTTTTGGACTGTGGGAGGAAACCCGGAGAACCCGGAGGAAACCCACATGGACACGAGGAGAACATGGAAACTCCACCCAGATTGGGATTTGAACTGGAAATCCTTAGTGCTGAGAGGAGAACATGTTAACCTCGAAGCCCCCATGCCGCTCTTTTTGATGGACAGCCACAAACAATTTTAAGGGCCAACCCATGTTCCCTTAAGTATGGATATGGAGGCAATGTAGTATTTGTACTTCAGTATTATTCGGGAAAACCACTCTGACATGTGGAGAACATACAAATTCCTTATAGAAGGCCATGACCATTATGATACCCAGTCACCTCAGTTTAATGCATATATATATAGATGTCTGTAGTCCATCTGTTGCTTCTACCGGTCCCCCAGCTATCAACATGAGTTTAATTACCCTCACATATTCCATTTAATAAAAAAAACAATTAATTCTAAATTGTAACTTGTAGAAAATGTGAACTTGTGTGTTATTTTTTTTATAATAATAATCTTATGTACAATCTCACAGGCAGATCTGAGATCCAACCTGGGTGACGCAGGGTACGTCGTGTTCGGGGTGATTCTGTTCGTCTGGGAGCTGCTGCCCACCTCCCTGGTGGTTTTCTTCTTCAGGGTTCGCAAGCCAGCACAGGACAGGGTGAGGAGTGGGAGGGAAACGGCATATTTCCATTTTTAGATGCTGAGCATTACATCACTTATCTTCTTATAATATAGATAAGACTGACAGCCCACTACTTTTATTATATATATATATATATATATATATAATATATATATATATATATATATATATATATATATCCATCCATTATCTTCCGCTTTATCCTATATCAGGGTTGGGGGGGTTCCCCATGCCCATCTAAGGGAGAATATTTCGGGCGCTGGGCAGATACACCCAGGACAGGGCACCAATTTATCGCTGGGCACACACTCCCTCACACAGACACACTCTAGATGGGGCAATTTGGAGAATTCAATTGACCTTGATCCATGTTTTTGGACTGTGGGAGGAAACCGGAGAACCCGGAGGAAACCCACGCGGACACGGGGAGAACATGGAAACTCCACCCAGATGGGGATTCGAACCGGGAATCCCTAGCGCTGAGAGAACATGCTAACCACTAAACCACTGTGCCACCCTTATATATATATATATTTATATTCATTCATTCATTATCTCCCGCTTTATCCTCTATTAGGGTCGCGGTGTGGTTCCCCATGCCCATCCAGGGGGGAACGTCTCGTGCGCTGGGCAGATAGACCCAGGACAGGGTGCCAATCCATCGCTGGGCACACACTTACTCACAGACACACTCTATATGGGGCAATTTGGAGAATTCAATTGACCTTGATCCATGTTCTTGGACTGTGGGAGGAAACCGGAGACCCACACGGACACGGGGAGAACATGGAAACTCCACCCAGATGGGGATTCGAACCGGGAATCCCTAGCGCAGAGAGGGGAACGTGCTAACCACTAAGCCACCCTTTTATATATATATATAGTTATATATATATATTATATATATATATATATATATATATATATATAGATTGGCGCCCTGTCCTGGGTGTATCTGCCCAGCGCCCGAAATGTTCTCCCCTGGATGGGCATGGGAACCCCACCGCGACCCTAATAGAGGATAAAGCGGAAGATAATGAGTAAATAAATATATATATATATATATATATATATAAATACACAGATACAAGCTTCCATGTCTAATTATACAATGGATGCTCAACTCTTAATATGTCTCCTAACCTTTGTCCAGACTGCATCCGCCATCCCCAGTCACGTCTTCTCCACCAAACGCTACTTCTTCGACAATCCCAAAAGATACGACAGTGATGATGACCTAGCCTGGGGCTCTTATCCTCAGAACACTTCAACAAGGTAAAAGAACCCAATAGCATCAGTGTAGTGACTGCTTAATTGTCATTCATTCATTTACTTGTTCATGGTAGATATGTCCACTCCGACGTGTGGAGAACATGCAAATTCCACATATAAAGTACAACGTACTTACTGATAGAAGGCCCAGAGTCACATGGTCTCATGCATATTGATATCTGTTACTATACGGAGAACCTCGTCAGCTCTACTTAATGCAGCCTGCGGTGGGGATGAGACGATTCATCGTTTTTACGATTAATCGCAATTACAGATATTACGATGAATTAATCGCAAGAGAGCCTCAACATCGCCCTGATGACACTCATAAGAAAAATGTTAAATGTGTATATGACATTAACTGGTACTCACACAGAGCCAAAGTAACGTTCCACCTGCAGCACACTTGTCCATTTACGTTGTCCTTACACAGAATACCTATTTTTCGTTCAAAATGAGTCCCAAAATGTTCATTTAAGGACACTGATTATTTTCTTTTACTTAAATATTCACAAAAGAATCAAATCTTGTGTTTATATTTACTATTTAGTCATACATCATCTTCCGCTTTATCCTATATTAGGGTCGTGGTGGGGTTCTCCATGCCCATCCAGGGGAGAACGCCTCGGGCGCTGGGCAGATACACCCAGGACAGGACGCCAATCTATCACTGGGCACACACTCACTCACACAGACACACTCTATATGGGGCAATTTGGAGAACTCAATTGACTTGATCCATGTTTTTGGACTGTGGGAGGAAACCAGAGAAGCCGGAGGAAACCCACGCAGACACGGGGAGAACATGGAAACTCCACCCAGATGGGGATTCCAACCGGGAATCCCTAGTGCTGAGAGGAGAACAAGCTAACCACTAAGCCACCGTGCCGCCTATTCTAGACAACAAAATGTTATTTACCATTTACATTAAGTAAATAAGAAACGTAAGCCTCCCTCTGCATTGTTCCTTCCGTTTTGGACACCTCCGGACACAAAAGTTAATTATTGCATAATAATCGTGATTATTTCTTCGCCAATAATCGTACCATCTGTTGCTCTACGTTATTTGTTAATCCTCTTACTTTAGAACCGCAGCTTTAATTCCAACTGCATTTAATATTTTGTTATTTTCCGAGGACAAACCGACTGTTTTTTTTTTTCTTTTAAAGCCTGTCCTCAGACTGCTATGACTGGGGAAGTCGGAGCAGCAGCTTCCTCGTGCATCTGGGAGGAGAGAATCAGCGGTCGTCCCCGGCAACGCCGAGCCTGAATCAATAACAGCGGAGCTCTGGATAGACAAAGTGTATAAATGAAGCTATTTTGACGCACTGCACTTTAACAACAGCTACATCTGCATATACGTCATCGAAGTGCACTAACACACACACACACACACACACCACAGCTGCACAACAGCCAGGCCATGATGGATTTACCATGGTTACCACGATTACCTTCGTTACCATGGTAATCCCGGTTTGGAAAAGGAGACGTTCCGCTGTCATTAAGGCCAGATGATGCATGTAACCATGGTGACCCCATCTTCCAGGCTGGGCTGAAGGTGCAGGGTGGTCTTAGACAATATAATGCTATTAAGAGAGAAATCAATTAATGGTATTTAAACACACACACACACACACACACACAACTCAACGACTTTGTACAGTTAATGTTACAGTTCTGTAGTCTGTAGAACTGATTGAACTTCTCTCATAAGGAAAAGAAACGCCTCTGAACCCGTTAACATTCACACATAGGACATCACATGATCACTGACACACAGTAATGGATGTAAAATCAATGAAAATCAATCCCCAACACCTGGTTGGAGTGTTTAACGCTCCGGTGTGTTAATGTACGATCACCTCATCATTCAGTCTAAACACTAAACCCAGATAGCTGATGTTTAAAAAAGTTTACATTTTTGTATTATTTATCATTATTCCATCCATCCTGGGATCTTCTGCTTTATCCTCTATTAGGGTCACGGGGGGGTTCCCCATGCCCATCCAGGGGAGAACGTCTCGGGCGCTGGGCAGATACACCCAGGACAGGACGCCAATCCATCGCTGGGAACACACTCACTCACACAGACACACTCTATATGAGGCAATTTGGAGAATTCAATTGACGTTGATCCATGTTTTTGGACTGTGGGAGGAAACTGGAGAACCCGGAGGAAACCCACACGGACACGGGGAGAACATGGAAAAGATTGGGAATCCCTAGCGCTGAGAGGAGAACATGCTAACCTATTTATTATTATTATTTTAAAAATTTTAACCAAGTCATTTTCTAAGGGTGGCACAGTGGTTTAATGGTTGGCATGTTCTCCTCTCAGCTCTAGGGATTCCCGGTTTCAATCCCAATCTGGGTGGAGTTTCCATGTTCACCCCGTGTCTGCGTGGGTTTCCTCCGGGTTCTCCGCTTTCCTCCCACAGTCCAAAAACATGGATCATGTCAATTGAATTCTCCAAATTGCCCCATATAGAGTGTGTCTGTGTGAGTGAGTATGTTCTGTGATAGATCTGCCCAGCGCCCAAGACGTTCTCCCCTGGATGGGCCCCCCGCGACCCTAATAGAGGATAAAGTGGAAGATAATGGATGGATGGAAGTCAATTTCTAATTCAGCTTTAATGGCATTTTACATTCGATCCCAACACATCTCCTTAATATCTTAATAGATGAAGATTATTTGGGATTTCTACATATTTAAAGTCCGACTTGACGTAAAGCTGGAGTTTTTAAATGGTAAGCACTTAGCCAAATTATGAGATTATTGTCTGAGGGATGTTTGAGCCATTCTTAAATAGACTTTGGTTAAATTCCTGCTTCAGGAGGAGTGGATATATCTTTTGAGGCATTAAGGATCATTATCCTGTTGGAAAAGCCATGGACTTTACATTACATTAAGTCAATTGGCAGACACTTTAACCAAAAGCGACTTACAAAGTAAGAAGCATCCCTTGAGCATTGAGGGTTAAGGCTATTACTCAAGGACCCACATTGGTAGCCTCAGTGAACCTGGGATTTGAACCCCCATCCCAACAATCTTATGTAAACTGAGCTACCACACCGCTATATAATCGTGTGATAACATTGTGATATTTACATTCCAAAATTACAAATATATATATATATATATATATACACATTTGCCTCTCAGGTTCGAATCCCCATCTGGGTGGAGTTTCCATGTTCCGTGTCTGCGTGGGTTTCCTCCGGGTTCTCCGGTTTCCTCCCACATTCCAAAAACATGGATCAAGTCAATTGAATTCTCAAAATTGCCCCATATAGAAGTGTGTCTGTGTGAGTGAGTGTGTGCCCAACGATGGATTGGCGCCCTGTCCTGGGTGTATCTGCCCAGCGCCCGAAACGTTCTCCCATGGATGGGCATGGGGAACCCCACCGCGACCCTAATAGAGGATAAAGCGGGAGATAATGAATGAATGAATGAATGAATATATAACTATTATTGCACACAAGTGGCTTCAAGCCAAGTCCAAAACAGGCCGAAATCTCTCCAGCGTTTGAGAGTTTTAGTCATTTCCTTTATCCAAAGTGAGATTTGGGCAAGGGCCGCAAAACCAAGGGTTCTGGAAGAACTACTTGTTGGTTCTCCAGCCCTCAAAATCAGCCCTCTATGTGCATTATTGGATACAATTTAATAAAAAGAGCATCAGAAATTGTCTTTTCTCAGAGTGACGAACAGCTGCTTCATCGCTATGACGAAGGTGACCAATTAAAATAGGAACCTCGGAAAGGTTCTACCTTTTTTCTTTCCACTATTATTTCGGCCCGCTTGGCTTTACGGATCTGTAACGCCGTTGAAACAGCAAACTACATTAAAAAGTGCCATGTAAATAGGTCAGCTTCCAATTGTCTAAGTAATCCACAATATTTATAAAGCTTTAAAACCTGTACAAGTTGGCTTTTGATTTCAAAAACCGAAAACAAGCCATATTACTAACATTGCTATAGGTTACCTGAGGTTATCTAATCTCTTTAAGTATTTAAAGAGATTTAAATATTTAATAATCATAAATATATATTAATAATAATTACACTCAAACTTTTAAAAGAATGCTGAATTTAAAGTGAGTGCCATGCCATATTTTAATGCCGATGCTGGCGAAACTCTCATTAGCTATCTGGGTAATAAGCAAAATAAACATGAGTTAAACAATGTACAACAGGTTGTGTTATTGGCTCCAATATATCGGTTGTGATATAGCATTAAAACATTGCTCATGCCTCAGGCAACTCTAACAGATATCAATAGGATTAATGTCATTCTTATTATACAGTGTTCTTATTGCTTTCTATTGTGCTTGTTGTGAAATTCAACTCGGTTTGTTGCTTGAGAGTATTTTGTCGAAATGCCTGTGAATGTTCATCAATAAAGAACTATTTTGATGTTTAAAACTCGTCATCATCACATTTAAATATCTAAATGGTCATCATGATACCCTGGACGTGTCCCGCTGCAGTGCTATGGAAGAATTCAATACGTTAATGGAACAGAATTTATTCTTCTGCGCAGATAAATTAGTTCGACGAGGATACAGAAAGAAGAATCAGCTGCACGGAACGCAGACAGTGAATACACAACCGAGTGAAAACTATTACCAACAAGGCAAAGTTGATAGCAGGTGCTCAAGAGCATCATCACTGTAGCACCACCCACTGAAACCAAGAGTATACGCTGTGATTTTAAAACAATATTTATAATTGTTTAATGTGATAGCGGCATGAGGGCATGATTGGTCGATGCCTGCAAATGGGAGGCAGGGGCAGAAAGACAGATTAGGTAAATGGAGACACCTTCTGAGTGATTATCTATACCTTCTGTGTGCTGCGAGAGGAACATCTGAGATATATATATATATATATATATATATGTGTGTGTGTGTGTGTGTGTGTATAAAAATATATGTACACACATTTTGTGCGTATATATATATATATATATATATATATATATATATATATATATATATATATATATATATATATGTGTGTGTGTGGGGTATAAAAATATACACACACATATATATATATATATATATATATATTGTGTGCATACGTATGTGTATATGCTTATATATATATATGTATATATATATATATATATATATATATATATATATATATATATATATATATATATATATATATATATATATATATATATATATAGCGGCACGGTGGCTTAGTGGTTGGCACATTCGCCTCTCAGCGCTAGGGATTCCCGGTTCGAATCCTCATCTGGGTGGAGTTTCCATGTTCTCCCCGTGTCCGCGTGGGTTTCCTCCGGGTTCTCTGGTTTCCTCCCACAGTCCAAAAACATGGATCGAGTCGATTGAATTCTCAAAATTGCCCCATATAGAGTGAGTCTGTGTGAGTGAGTGTGTGTCCAGCAATGGATTGGTGCCCTATCCTGGGTGTATCTGCCCAGCGACCGAGACGTTCTCCCCTGGATGGGCATGGGGAACCCCACCGCGACCCTAATAGAGGATAAAGCGGGAGATAATGAATGAATGAATATATATATACACACACACATATGACATTGGCCAATAAAAGCCTTCATGCCCCTGATTTACCCAATCACACCCTCATGCCGCAGTGATAATCAATTACCATATTTGAAATTTCACGTCTAGCTCCTGTAACGCACAAACCAGATGATTATTCCGAACACCAGTGAGGGAAAAGTAACCGAACTGTGCCGACTTCCAAGAAAAGCAGCACCAAGGTCGCAACCTAAAAAGAAATGTGGTCAGAATCAACAGCTCAAAAGTGGAGTATTTAGGTTGCCGGAGTCATGAACAACACTCGCTTCCAAACAGCGGTGGGATGAGACACCTATAGTTTTAAGCAGTAGCCACCGCACATGAAACGTCACCGAGCTGAACTGAATCAATGACGTTAAGGGTGTACAGTGTGAACAGTATGCAACATCAACGATACAGATAAAGACTGTAACAGGTTACAAACCAACGAAGGGTCTATATATAGGGACTTAATGCACACCGTTCAAGTTATCCCCTTTATCATTACTGAAGAGCTCTAGAAAGAGAATATTGAATAGTTTAATCATAATAAACAGTTTGCTGGTGTTCAGAATTGCATAAATCATGGCAAGAGAATTAGTTAGTCGTATGCAAACGTTTGGGCATCGCCGGCCCAAGATCCTTTCTTTCTTTCTCCAAATAAAAATATCAGAGGAACAAACATCATATTGATTTTCTTTTTTTTTTATTAATAGGGGGAAATAGACCACATGATGGTCCAAATTTAAATTACCAGCTAAACACAGCAAAATGCTTAAGCTTAAAGGAACCAGGAGAAGAAAACAAATCAGAAGATCCTTACATGAATGTCTTTGGTCCTAAAGGCGCTGTACTGAGGAACGAGCAGAAGCCTCGGTCCCGGTATGGCAGTTCGTTTACGATGCTGACGGACGTCACGGACGTGACCTTTCACTCCACACCGTATTTAGAAACGCAAGTCTAATAGTCCAGAGAGCTGCCCAGGTCCGGTTAGGTTTAAAATCCAGAAAAGGACCTAAAATGCTTAAAACTGCTTCGCAGAACATTGAATGTAACTGGACGTCGGAACCTGTGTACATATTTTACAGCAATGTCAACGTTTCAGTGTTTAGGCATCTATTTTATAAGGCCAAAAGTATGTGGACATCCTTTTAAAATCCCCTTAAAACCCACTATTATATTACATTCAGGGGGAAAAAATATTATATGACATCCATCCATTATCTTCTGTTTTATCCTCTATTAGGGTCACGGTGGGGTTCCCCATGCCCATCCAGGGGAGAACGTCCCGGGCGCTGGGCAGATATCCAGAACAGGGCACCAATCCATCGCTATGCACACACTCACTCATACAAACACACTCTATATGGGGCAATTTGGAGAACTCAATTGACCTTGATCCATGTTTTTGGACTGTGGGAGGAAACCGGAGAACCCGGAGGAAACCCGCGCGGACACAGGGGCACAGGGCAATTTGGAGAATGAAATTGACTTGATCCGTGTTTTTGGATAGTGGGAGGAAACCGGAGAACCCGGAGGAAACCCACGTGGACACGGGGAGAACATGGAAACTCCACCCAGATTGGTAAGAGAGAAATAACTATTCATTCATTCATTCATTATCTCCCGCTTTATCCTCTATTAGGGTCGCGGTGGGGTTCCCCATGCCCATCCAGGGGAGAACGTTTCGGGCGCTGGGCAGATACACCCAGGACAGGGCGCCAATCTATCGCTGGGCCCACACTCACTCACACAAACACACTCTATATGGGGCAATTTGGAGAACGCCATTGACTTGATCCATGTTTTTGGACAGTGGGAGGAAACCGGAGAACCCGGAGGAACCCCACGTGGACACGGGGAGAACATGGATTCACATGGATTACCCAGATTGGTAAGAGAGAAATAACTACTATTGAGTAGGGGGAGGGGGGGATGTATCCCAGATGCACCCGGGACAAGACGCCAATCTATCACTGAGCACACACTCACTCACACAGACACACTCTAGATGGGGCAATTTGGAGATTTCAATTGACCTTGATCCATGTTTTTGGACTGTGGGAGGAAATCCACGTGGACACGGGGAGAACATGGAACATCCACCCAGATTGGGATTCAAACCGGGCATCCCCAGCGCTGAGAGGAGAACATGCCAACCACTAAGCCACCCGTCCAGCATACTAAAGTGTCGAAATACTTTTGGCCTAACAGTGTACCTTGCATCTGCTTTGCTGCAGCACTGTAAACGGAAGACGTTCCGATGAGCGCCCGCGTCCACGTTCGGAGTGGTCTGTTAATTCCGACTCATTTAATTCCAAACTCAAATCACTTTCATGAAGTAGCTGCTTTAATCATGAGGCTGTTGAAGGGTAAAGGTTCGATTAGCATCACCGGAATAACCTCCAAAACACACTCTGAACCCTCGAGCATTCACGAGACGAACATCCAAAAAAGCCCAGATAACTGAGGGCGGAACTTTATGGCTTGCCGGGTGATAATCAGACCGAGGGTCATGAGGGGCCCGCACTCCGGACCCAGATTCAACGTTAGCAGCGATGGGCTCGTCACAGCCGGCAGGGCAGCAGTGCTGAGGGAGCGGGAAAGCTTCAGACAGGGTGGGGGGGGGGTGGGGGTGGGGGGGTAATAAGCAACATTCAAACTGAGGTCCCTGATGGAGGCCTTGATGTAAGAAAGAGTGTCCTCTGGTCTGGCGCCACCTGGTGGCTGAGTTTGTGTTACCTCTGGTCCTTCAGCAGAGTTCGGAAGTTATAGAGTTCGTTTATACTCGTGGAGAGTCTGAAAGAAACAGAAACAACCGTGACCTATCCCGGCCATGAGGCTGCAAACGGCGGAAAGCCAACCCTTCAACCATGAAGTTATAAAATGAATAAAATTTTCATAATTCAGTATTGACTCCCATGCCCAGCGATGGATTGGCGTCCTGTCCTGGGTGTATCTGCCCAGCGCCCGAGACGTTCTCCCCTGGATGGGCATGGAGAACCCCCCCCCCCCCACGACCCTAATAGAGGATAAAGCGGGAGATAATGAATGAATGAATGAGTATTGACTCCCATTATGAAATGGGTAGCTCCAGTCCTTAAATCTGATTGGCTGAGCCATTTGTCCAGTGACATCATTGACAATAATGCACACCTTTGGCCATTTGTATCAATGCCTGATAAAGAATATTCATTCATTCATTATCCTCTATTAGGGTCGTGGGGTGGGTTCCCCATGCCCATCCAGGGGAGAACGTTTCGGGCGCTGGGCAGATAGACCCAGGACAGGACGCCAATCTATTGCTGGGCACACACTCACTCACACAGACACAAACCCACGCGGACACGGGGAGAACATGGAAACTCCACCCAGATGGGGATTCGAACCGGGAATCCCTAGCGCTGAGAGGAGAACATGCCAACCACTAAGCCCTATATGTTATACAAAATTATAAATGTAATGCCCTGATATAGAATATTCATTCATTCATTATCTTCCGCTTTGTCCTCTATTAGGGTCACGGGGGGGGGGGGGGGGGGGGTTCCCCATGCCCATCCAGGGGAGAACGTCTTGGGCGCTGGGCAGATACACCCAGAACAGGACGCCAATCCATCGCTGGGCACACACTCACTCACACAGACACACTCTATATGGGGCAATTTGGAGAACTCAATTGACTTGATCCATGTTTTTGGACTGTGGGAGGAAACCGGAGAACCCGGAGGAAACCCACGCGGACACGGGGAGAACATGGAAACTCCACCCAGATGGGGATTCGAACCGGGAATCCTTAGCGCTGAGAGGAGAACATGCCAACCACTAAGCCACCGTGCCACCCTATATATTATACAAAATTATAAATGTAATGCCCTGATATAGAATATTCATTCATTCATTATCTTTTGCTTTATCCTCTATTAGGGTCGCGGTGGGGTTCCCCATGCCCATCCAGGGGAGAACGTCTCGGTCGCTGGGCAGATAGATCCAGGACAGGACACCAATCCATCGCTGGGCACACACTCACTCACACACACACACACACACACACTCTATATGGGGCAATTTTTAGAATTCAATTGACTTGATCCATGTTTTTGGACTGTGGGAGGAAACCGGACAACCCGGAGGAAACCCACGCAGACACGGGGAGAACATGGAAACTCCACCCAGATGGGGATTCGAACCGGGAATCCCTAGCGCTGAGAGGAGAACATGCCAACCACTAAGCCACCGTGCCGCCGATGTAGAATATGTTTTGTTTATAAATTGTGTCGTATGGCCACTAGATGTCATTTTTAACTGTTAGAGAAATCGGTATCCTGTTACTCAGCGATACTAGGTAACTGGTGAAGGTCAGATTATTAATAAACACATTTCTGAATCTTACCTCCCGAAAGCATTCAACAGCGCTACGATCTCCTGACGTGTCAGCTGAAAGCCTTTAGACGGACTGTTCTCCGGAAGGTTCTTGATCTCTTTCTCCGAGAACAGGATCCTGAGCGCCGTCCCGAGACCTTGTGTCTGGGGAACATCACATGTCATCACAGGCTTGAGTTTCGCTTCTTAAACCCAGCTGTATGTAAGACATTAGTTAAGCCAGTTGATAATGCTGAGCACAATCTTTAAACGGGTCGCTAATACAGCTCCACAGTTCGAAAACATAAACCCCGGATGAGGAGGTACCTGCAACTTTCCCCACAGTCGACATTTACTGCAGCCCACACAGTCCATGATGCGCGAGATGTTCTTAAAATGCAGCCTGAACTCCTCCTGAAGATTTGAAGACACACAAAGCATGAACCCTTACTAGAGAGAAGCCTCAGCTGAATGACCTGATGTGACATAAAGGTTCGAACTCAATCATTTTATATCCCTGTATTATTTCACGGCGGCACGGTGGCTTAGTGGTTGGCATGTTCTCTCAGCGCTAGGGATTCCGGTTCGAATCCCAATCTGGCTGCAGTTCAATGTTCTCCACGTGTCCGTGTGGGTTTCCTCCGGGTTCTCCCGTTTCCTCCCACAATCCAAAAACATGGATCAAGGTCAATTGAATTCTCCAAATTGCCCCATATAGAGTGTGTCTGTGTGTGTGTGCCCAGCGATGGATTGGCGTCCTGTGCTGGGTGTATCTGCCCAGCGCCCGAAACATTCTCCCCTGGATGGGCATGGGGAACCCATGGGAATGGGCATGGGGAAATAAAATGATTAACTACTCGACCGTGGAGGCATGTGATGTAGTGATTAGGATGTTCTCCTCTCAGCGCTGGGGATTCAGGTTCGAATCCCCATCTGGGTGGAGTTTCCATGTTCTCCCCGTGTCCACGTGGGTTTCCTCCGGGTTCTCCGGTTTCCTCCCACAGTCCAAAAACATGGATCAAGTCAATTGAGTTCTCCAAATTGCCCCATATAGAGTGTGTTTGTGTGT
>JAFMOC010000466.1:82500-152500 GCA_019802505.1 Corydoras sp. C115
CTCTCAGCGTTAGAGTTTCCATGTTCTCCCCGTGTCCATTTGGGTTTCCTCCTGGTTCCACAGTCCAAAAACATGGATTAAGTCAATTGAATTCGCCAAATTGCCCCCATATAGAGTGTGTATGTGTGAGTGAGTGTGTGGCCAGTGATGGATTGGCGCCCTGTTCTGGGTGTATCTGCCCAGCACCCGAAACGTTCTCCCCTGGATGGGCATGGGGAACCCCCCCCCGCGACCCTAATAGTGGATAAAGCAGAAGATAATGGATGGATGGATAGAACTTGAGCCCATTTAAAAAATCCCAAAATAATGTGAAAATAACTGATAATGATCCCTGAACCCTAGACTATCTGAGCCTGATGGACTTAGTGATTAGGACGTTCTCCTCTCAGCGCTGGGGATTCAGGTTCGAATCCCCATCTGGGTGGAGTTTCCATGTTCTCCCCGTGTCCGCGTGGGTTTCCTCCGGGTTCTCCGGTTTCCTCCCACAGTCCAAAAACATGGAGTCAAGATGAATTGGATGCTTTAACATTGCCCCTATGTAGTGTCTGTGTGAGTAAGTGTTCGGCCAGTGATGGACTGATGTCCTGCCCTAGGCCGATACTTTCTCCCATGGATGGGCACCCCCCCGTGACCCTTGTATAAGAAAGCAAAAGAAAATGATCTTAACTACTCAACTGACTTTAATGTACTGCCCCTACACACTGAATTTCGAACCCGGTACCTTCTTGCTGAGAGGCAGTAGAGCTGCCAACCACTGAACCGTGCTGCCTTAATCTAGCAAAGTCACTGATTCACCCCAATTACAGCCAGAAAGGAATCATTTGGAACGACAAAAGCAAAGACTCACCATCATCATCACCTGAAAGAGAAAAACAAATAGAAATGAGAAATCTACATTAATCTACATTTTAATCCTTAAAAGCACATAATTATCATTTATAACAGGGAATCCAAAAAATGTATACACATTATAACGTGGACTATCATTAAGGCTTTATGATTCATTTATAGGAAATTTTAATGGTTGCTGAGTCCTGGTTAAGTTCTGCGATCATGTTAGTGGCTCCATCCATCCAGGGGAGAACGTTTCAGGCGCTGGGCAGATACACCCAGGACAGGACGCTAATCCATCGCTGGGCACACACTCACTCACACATACACACTCTATATGGGGCAATTTGGAGAACTCAATTGACCTTGATCCATGTTTTTGGACTGTGGGAGGAAACTGGAGAACCTGGAGGAAACCCACACGGACAGGGGGAGAACATGGAAACTCCACCCAGATTGGGATTCGAACCAGGAATCCCTAGTGCTGTGAGGAGAACATGCTAACCACTAGGCCCAGATGTGAACTTTCATCCATCCATCCATTATCTTCAACTTTATCCTCTATTAGGGTCGCGGGGGGGTTCCCCATGCCCTTTCAGGGGAGAACATTTCAGGCGCTGGGCAGATACACCCAGGACAGCACGCCACTCTATCACTGGGCACACACTCACTCACACAGACACACTCTATACGGGGCAATTTGGAGAACTCAATTGACTTGATCCATGTTTTTGGACTGTGGAAAGAAACCGGAGAAGCCGGAGGAAACCCATGGGGACACGGGGAGAAGATGGAAACTCTACCCAGATTGGGATTCGAAGCGGGAATCCCCTCGTATTAAACTATTATTAAACTAAATTAAATTAGTATTAAACTAATAACAGGTTGTTTAAATTTCTTTTGACCGTGCCCTTGTTGTTTCAGATATCTCATAATTCAATTACACTTTTATAAAAGAGAACTATGTGTATACATTTCTTAGTCCGCTCTTTAAATTAAAGGGGAAACTCACCACGAATCGGGCTCAGAGGGTTCAGAGGACGATACACAGACCTCGGTCTGAAAGAAAAACATGCAAAAAACGGATATTTACGTTACATTGGGTCATTTATTGGACGCTTTTATCCAAAGCGACTTACAAGGTGAGCACAGGGTTCATCACAACATCCCTGGAGCAATGAGGGTTAAGGGTCTTGCTCAAGGACCCACACTGGTAACTTCAGTGGACCTGGGATTCGAACCCACAACCTTCAGATTGATAACCCAACACCCTAACCACTGAGCTACCACGCCCACGACATGCAGATATTCAGATATTAACATTCATTCATTCATTAATTATCTCCCGCTTTATCCTCTATTAGGGTCGCGGTGGGGTTCCCCATGCCCATCCAGGGGAGAACATCTCAGGCGCTGGGCAGATACACCCAGGACAGGGCGCCAATCTATTGCTGGGCACACACCCACTCACACAGACACACTCTATATGGGGCAATTTTGAGAATTCAATCGACTTGATCCATGTTTTTGGACTGTGGGAGGAAACCGGAGAACCCGGAGGAAACCCACGCGGACACGGGGAGAACATGGGAACTCCACCCAGATGGGGATTTGAACCGGGAATCCCTCGCGCTGAGAGGAGAACATGCCAACCACTAAGCCACCGTGCCGCCCTGCATCATTGTCTAAATAAATACAAATAACATTAATACATTAAATTATCCATCCATTTATTATCCATCCATGGGGAAGGTTCCCAATACCCATCCAGGGGAGAACGTTTCAGGCGCTGGGCAGATACACCCAGGACAGGATGCCAATCCATCGCTGGGCACACACCCACTCACACAGACACACTCTGTATGGGGCAATTTTAAGAATTCAATCGACTTGATCCATGTTTTTGGACTGTGGGAGGAAACCGGAGAACCTGGAGGAAACCCACACAAACACGGGGAGAACATGGAAACTCCACCCAGATGGGGATTCGAACCGGGAATCCCTAGAGCTGAGAGGAGAACATGCTAACCACTAAGCCACCGTGCCGCCAGATATTAACAATGTATTAAAATCGAATCTGAACGTTAAGCCTGATGAGACTTCGGGTCTGGAACTCTCACTTGAAGCAGTTCTCCTCATAGATGCTGTTCCACACCCTCCACGCAGAGGGTCCTTTATATCCAGTGTAGCGCTCGGGGTTCAGCCGTAGGTCCACGTACTCGGCCTCAGGGGACGTCTCGTCTGTCGAACAACCGGAGACAAAAACTATGAGCACTATAGATGGGCTTCGGATTCCGTTTTTCGTTTTGAAAACGGAGTTTAATGGATTTTTAAAAGCGTCGGGTCGTAATGGAGCCTCACCATCCAGACCACAGAAGTGATCCTGAGCATCGTCATGGTGAGCCCAGTCCACAAACGCCTCTTTGCTTCGATTACTGCAATAACAAGGTAGAAAACTTACTACTGTGATAGATTTTGTGAGATTATTCATTCATTATCTCCCGCTTCATCCTCTATTAGGGTCGCGGTGGGGTTCCCCATGCCCATCCAGGGGAGAACATCTCGGGCGCCGGGCAGACAGACCCAGGACAGGGCGCCAATCCATCGCCGGGCACACACTCACTGCAGACACACTCTATATGGGGCAATTTTGAGAATTCAATTGACTTGATCCATGTTTTTGGACTGTGGGAGGAAACCGGAGAACCCGGAGGAAACCCATGCAGACACGGGGAGAACATGGAAACTCCAGCCAGATGGGGATTCGAAGCGGGAATCCCTAGTGCTGAAAGGCGAACGTGCCAACCACTAATCCACCTTTGTGAGATTTTTATATATATATATATATATATATATATATATATATATATATATATATATATATATATATATATATAAATAAATACTACTGTGGATGGCACGGTGGCTTAGTGGTTGGCATGTTCTCCCCTCAGCACTAGGGATTCCCGGTTCGAATCCCAATCTGTGTGTGTTTCCATGTTCTCCCCATGCCCACAGAGTTTTCTCCGGGTTCTCCGGTTTCCTCCCACAGTCCAAAAACATGGATCAAGCTCAACTGAATTCTCCAAATTGCCCCATATAGAGTGTGTCTGTGTGAGTGAGTGTGTGTTCAGCGATGGATTGGCATCCTGTCCTGGGTGTATCTGCCCAGAGCCTGAAACGTTCTCCCCTGGATGGGCATGGGGAACCCCCCCACCCTAGTAGAGGATAAAGCAAAGATAATGAATGGATGGATAATTTAATGTATTGATGTTATTTGTATTTATTTAAATAATGATGCAGGGCGGCATGGTGGCTTAGTGGTTGGCATGTTCTCCTCTCAGCGCTAGGGATTCCCGGTTCGAATCCCCATCTGGGTGGAGTTCCCATGTTCTCCCCGTGTCCACGTGGGTTTCCTCCGGGTTCTCCGGTTTCCTCCCACAGTCCAAAAACATGGATCAAGTCAGTTGGATTCTCCAAATTGCCCCATATAGAGTGTGTCTGTGTGAGTTCACGTTTAGAGAAGAATTAACACAGATACCATGTTATAAGGTGCCTTAAACATTTTCACAATATTATATGAATATTCAAAGTTTAATAGACTGATTTGAATACAAACAGCAGACGGATGTCAGGACCGACAGAGGGGGCGCTGGTGTGTATGAACTTCATACCTCAGTGTGCTGTTGATTGCACCCAGCTCATGGGCCTGTTCACACTCCTCGATGTCTCTGTTGGCCGAGAGGGAGTACTGCCAGCAGAAAGTCAGAGGTGTGAGGACGAGGAACATACCGAGCGTCACATTTATCTCGGCCGAGTCGCCGTTACAGTCCGAACCTGATAACGGCCTGCTATTTAAATCACGCTCTGAAAGTGACCTTGAGTGACCACTCCAAAACAAACAGTCAGGGGACTCTCACAGAGTGCTGTGTGATGATGCGGTACGAAGAACAAATGGGCGCTGCTTCGTTACACAAACCTGCAGACCTTCAACAAACACCATGCACTTAACATAACAGCATAAACCACAAAGATAACGTTCCACCTGCTCCACGGCACGTCCCACAGAGG
This sequence comes from Corydoras sp. C115, assembly GCA_019802505.1. NCBI lineage: Eukaryota > Metazoa > Chordata > Actinopteri > Siluriformes > Callichthyidae > Corydoras > Corydoras sp. C115. Next base: position 87,403 of record JAFMOC010000466.1, read on the forward strand.
ACCTCATAACACTAACCGAACCATAAATATATAACATGTTCTATTAAAAAATACAGAAAACCCTGGACACACCCTTTCTTGCTCCACTGTCCATTTCCCGACTTACCATATACAATAACAGACTGTGTTCTGTGTTGTTGTTCGTCCCCTGTTGGTTCTCCATCACAGAACAGGTAGAATTTGGGTGGTGGATTGTTTATAGTCGGTTCTGCAGTGACACTGATGCAGTGAGGGGGTTCTAGTGCAGCAGTGCTGCTGGTGTTCCATTTAAACACCTCAGTGACACTGCTGGGATAGGACCAAATAATCCCTGCTCTGTGGTGCTACTATTGGGGTTCTGACCATTAGAACAGAGTACACAGTATGTACTGTAGAACAGATGGACTACAGAATGCCATTGTAGAACTACAAAGTCCATCTTTACTGTAAGTGGAACTGAGAAACATGGACTTCTGTGTTTTTGTTAGTCCCCTGTTGGTTCTCCATCACAGAACAGGTAGAACTTGGGTGGTGGATTGTTTACAGTCAGTTCTGCCAGTGACACTGATGCAGTGAGGGGGTTCTAGTGCAGCATTTAAACACCTCAGTGACACTGCTGGGATAGGAATAATGCCCCCACCAAATAATCCCTGCTCTGTGGTGGTACTATTGGGGTTCTGACCATTAGAACAGAGAACACAGTATGTACTGTAGGACACAGATGGACTACAGAATAGAACTACAAATTGTACAGTAAGTTGGAACTACAAAAGTCCTCTCCATCTATAACAGGACGTGGAACTGAGGGGTTCTAGTGCAGCATTTAAAAACCTCAGTGGACACGCTGGGAGAACAATAAAGTGTGGCGTTCTGAGCATTAAACAGGGGGCGTGGTTCTGTAGGAACTCACAGATGGCTGGTTGTAGAGTCCTTTAGCTGAGAACATGGACGATAAGGCTTTTATTCAAAACTTTTATTTCAAAACGACATGCAAATGAGAGGAAAGCACAAGTCAGCAGTCGGTGGAAGCAGTTAGACTCTAGTTTTATAAAACCTGGAATTAATCTCGACTCACACAGCTTTAAATTTACAGCAAATCCTTATAAATGCTGTTTGTGAAAGAAATGGAGAACCGCAACGTAAATAGCAAAATCTGTTTTGTTGTTAAATATTAATAATTAGGTTTGGTGGTGGGCGGCACGGTGGCTTAAGGGTCAGCATGTTCTCCTCTCAGCACTAGGGATTCCCGGTTCGAATCCCCATCTGGGTGGAGTTTCCATGTTCTCCCCGTGTCTGCGTGGGGTTCCTCCGGGTTCTCCGCTTTGCTCCCACAGTCCAAAAACATGGATCAAGTCAATTGAGTTCTCCAAATTGCCCCATATAGAGTGTGTGTGTGAGAGTGAGAGACCCAGGACAGGACGCCAATTTATCGCTGGGCACAATCTGCCCAGCGCCCGAGACGTTCTCCCCTGGATGGGCATGGGGAACCCCACCGCGACCCTAATAGAGGATAAAGCGGAAGATAATGAATGAATGAATTAATAAAGTTTGGTGGTGGGTGGCATGGTGGCTTAGTGGTTAGCATGTTCTCCTCTCAGCGCTAGGGATTCCCGGTTTGAATCCCCATCTGGGTGGAGTTCCCATGTTCTCCCCGTGTCCGCTTGGGGTTCCTTCAGGTTCTGCGGTTTCCTCCCACAGTCCAAAAACATGGATCAAGTCAACCACAGTGCCCCATATAGAAAAGTGAGTGTGTGCCCATGGATCAGAGTATCTGACCAATTGAAATGTTCTCCCCTGGATTCACCCCCGTGACTAGTATAATGAATGGATGGAAGTTCACATCTGGGCATAGTGGTTGGCATGTTCTCCTCTCAGAACTAGGGATTCCCGCTTCGAATCCCCATCTGGGTGGAGTTTCCATGTTCTCCCCGTGTCCACATGGGTTTCCTCCGGGTTCTCCGGTTTCCTCCCACAGTCCAAAAACATGGATCAAGTCAACGGAATTCTCCAAATTGCCCCATATAGAGTGTGTCTGTGTAAGTGAGTGTGTGTTCAGTGATAGATTGGTGTCCTGTCCTGGGTGTATCTGCGCAGCGCCAGAAACGTTCTCCTCTGGATGGGCATGGGGAACCCCCCCCACGACCCTAATAGAGGATAAAGCGGAGATAATGAATGGATGTATGAAAGTTTGGTGGTTTATTAAACAGCAGGTGCTGAGGTCGTTTTTAATGAGAAGGGTCATGTTCTCTGCTCTGTGTTAAGGTTAATAACAACATGTAGTACGCATTTACTCCCAACAGAAGTTTGTTTATACTGTATATATATAGAAGCTGCCTCTCCATTTATTTACATCCACACGTCCCCTAATAACCCGATTTCCATTCCATTTGAATAAATTTGGGTTTAATTCATTTAAACCAGGGTTTCTCAACAGGTCTCAACCCACGATGAACATTTGATCATTAAGCCAAACACTTTTATAGAATATAAAGCAAACAATAGCTATGTGAAAAGAGATTGCTGTCAAAAACACATTTAAACACACACATACTCGCAAAGTGACTTTAAAAGCATTTTTAAAGAACATTGTGAGATATATTTATCAAAGCAAAACATTCTCCTAAAGATCCTCTCACCTTATTATAGTTGCCGGATTTAATTCCCACAGGAACTTTGCTCTGCATAAAACACACAGTGAAACGCCCGTCAGTCTTTAATTAACATTACATTACATTTACATTTTACATTTTTACATTTATCATGGTTGGCATGTTCTCCTCTCAGCACTAGGGATTCCCGGTTTGAATCCCAATCTGGGTGGAGTTTCCATGTTCTCCCCATGTCCGTGTCAGTTTCCTCCGACAGTCCAAAAACATGGATGAAGTCAACTGAATTCTCCAAATTGCCCCATATAGAGTGTGAGTGTGTGTCCAGTAATGGATTGGCACCCTGTCCTGGGTGTATCTGCCCAGCGCCCGAAACGTTCTCCCGTTAGGCCGAAACGTTCTCAGTGGTTAGGGTTTTGCTTAAGGACCCACAGAGGTATCGTCAATGGACCTGGGAACCTTCAGATTGACAACCCAACAACCCTGACCACTGACCTACCATGCCCATGATAATCTTTAATAAACTCCATATAATATGCACCAACACTAGCACATCCCGGTTGTTATATTATTACATCTTTGTTACAAGTGGGGGCGGCACAGTGGCTTAGTGGTTGGCACGTTCTCCTCTCAGCGCTAGGGATTCCTGGTTTGAATCCCAATCTGGGTGGAGTTTCCACGTTCTCCCCATGTCCGCGTGGGTTTCCTCCGGGTTCTCCGGTTTCCTCCCACAGTCCAAAAACATGGATCAAGTCAACTGAATTCTCCAAATTGCCCCATATATAGTGTGTCTGTGGGTGAGTGTGTGGGCTCAGTGATAGATTGGCGTCCTGTCCTGGGTCTATCTGCCCAGCGCCCGAAACGTTCTCCCCTGGATGGGCATGGGGAACCCCCCGCAACCCTAAGTAAAGGATAAAGTGGGAGATAATGAATGAATGAATGTTACAAGTGGGGGCAGTATGGTGGCTTAGTGGTTTAGCACGTTCTCCTCTCAGCACTAGGGATTCCCGGTTTGAATCCCAATCTGGGTGGAGTTTCCATGTTCTCCCCATGTCCGCGTGGGTTTCCTCCGGGTTCTCCGGTTTCCTCCCACAGTCCAAAAACATGGATTAAGGTCAATTGAATTCTCCAAATTGCCCCATATAGAGTGTGTCTGTGGGTGAGTGTGTGGCCAGTGATGGATTGGCGTCCTGTCCTGGGTGTATCTGCCCAGCGCCCGAAACGTTCTCCACAGGACTGGCATGGGTAACCCCCCCCCCCGCTACCCTAATAGAGGATAAAGTGGAAGATAATGGATGAATGTTACAAGTGGGGTTGAACAGATGCTTAAGGGTTAAACTGTAGCACACACGAGGACCCATTTGAATGATTTGTATTCAAGTCCATGCTACATGATAACCAAATGTCATCTCTTCACCAGTTTCAGTGTTCGGCTGCAGGTCACAAACTTTCATTCTTAGTCAGTTATGCCAGGGATGCAAATCAGGGGTAGTAAAGATAAGATAGACGTTTATTTGTCCCACAATGGGGACATTCACAAAGGAGAGATTTGAAACATGACTACAATGCCTCATTTTGTATCCTATTTGTTATAACCAGTTTTTTTGGCATCGGCTCTTTAATACTGATGCACTCAATTTTTTAGACTGAAGATCTAATGGTCCCTGGTTCGATCTCGAGTTTCGGCATAAATAGAATTCTTTGGGGCAGTCATGGGCTTGTGGTTACGGAACCAGCCTTGTGACCTGAAGGTTCCCATAAAGTGACCTTGGGCAAGGCACCTATATTAACATATACATTTCCATTTGGTCATTTATTGGACGCTTTTTATCCAAAGCGACTTACAAGGTGAGCACAGGGTTAATCACAACTAGGGATGAGCTGCAATATTCGCTGATTCGACGATTCGATTCGGAGAACCGTAGTCGACTATGAACCTCATAGTCAAATGTACCATTTTGACCACATGGGGGTGCCCATGGCTGCTGCTAAGCATTAGTTTTTACATGAAATGTCTTTGTTTTCGTTATATATATAGCCTTTTGTCAAATAAAATCATCCTAATTTCTGTTAATATTTTTTTTTAAATGATGTGTGCGCTTTAACAATAGGCTACACATTAATAAAGCTCCCCCCAAATGGGGATCCCATTTACGGTGCTCTAGAAAAACAAGAAAAATATATTTTTAAAAAATCTTTTTTAAAAGCCACGCTTATAGCGCCATCTTGTGGTGAAATTTTAACTGATTCGACTATCAGTCGACTATAGGGAAAATCTGACGAATCAGATTCGACTATGAAAATCCTTAGTTGAATACAGCCCTAATCACAACATCCCTGGAGCAATGAGGGTTAAGGGTCTTGCTCAAGGACCCACATTGGTAACTTCAGTGGACCTGGGATTTGAACCCCCAACCTTCAGATTGCTAGTCCAATGCCCTTACCACGCCACCTAACCCCAATTGGTCCCCGGGCGCTGTATTCAAGGCTGCCCACCGCTCCGGGCACATGTGCTCACTTCACCAGTGTGTGTGTGTGTGTGTGTTCTGCACGGATGGGTTACATGTGGAGGACAAACTCTTCTCCGTGTACACACAGCAGGCAAAATAAATCACTTTGTCACTAAAAATGCCATGTGAGGGGTTTCTTTGCCTTCTTTAAAGTGCGATCTGGTTTTTAACACCTCTTGGTGGTGGTTATACAAGAACTGTATGTATAATGAAGTGTGTGTGGCACTGGGGAGAAGGTGAAGTCGTCAGTAATGGACTTAATTACGGTTAATTTGTTCACTGTGAATATTTACCCGGAAAATTACCATGCACAAGTTTGCTGCACCACCGATATTCAAAACACAGAGTTTAAGGTGGGGCATCCTGACTTTCACATTAAACTGTGGTTTGGCATCAGTTTCCATTCTGTTTACAACGCTACACCGAACAGACACAACGTCAATAGACTAAATTATAGTGAATAGTATTTTAAAAGGGGTGGCACGGTGGCTTAGTGGTTAGCATGTTCTCCTCTCAGCGCTAGGGATTCACGGTTCGAATCCCCATCTGGGTGGAGTTTCCATGTTCTCCCCGTGTCCGCGTGGGTTTCCTCCAGGTTCTCCGGTTTCCTCCCACAGTCCAAAAACACGGATCAAGTCAATTGAGTTCTCCAAATTGCCCCATATAGAGTGTGTCTGTGTGAGTGAGTGTGTGACCAGTGATAGATTGGCATCCTGTCCTGGGTGTATCTGCACAGCGCCCGAAATGTTCTCCCCTGGATGGGCATGGGGAACCCCCCCCCACGACCCTAGAGGATAAAGCGGAAGATAATGAATGAATGGACGGAAATAGACAAGAGGCATCAATTTTGCTGTAAGGGAAACGCTTTTGCTCCCTGAAGGTAAAGACAATAAGAAAACAAGGAGGCGCAGTGTCATGAGACTGAACCAGAAACTATAATTTAACTCTGGAAAGCTGCTTTGTGACAATGTATCCATACATCTATTGTCTTCCGCTTTATCTTCTATTAGGGTTGCGGGGGGGTTCCCATGTCCATCCAGGGGAGAACGTTTCGGGCGCTGGGCAGATACACCCAGGACAGGACGTCAATCTATCACTGAACACACGCTCACTCACACTCTATATGGGGCAATTTGGAGAACTCCATTGACCTTAATCCATGTTTTTGGACTGTGGGAGGAAACTGGAGAACCCAGAGGAAACCCACGCGGACACGGGGAGAACATGGAAACTCCACCCAGATTGGGATTCGAACCGGGAATCCCTAGTGCTGAGAGGAGAACATGCTAAACACTAAGGCACCATGCCACCCATATATATTAATATTCATTCATTATCTTCCGCTTTATCCTCTATTAGGGTCGTGGGGGGGTTCCCCATGCCCATCCAGGGGAGAATGTTTCGGGCGCTGGGCAGATAGACCCAAGACAGGACGCCAATCTATCACTGAACACACACTCACTCACACATACACACTCTATATGGGGCAATTTGGAGAACTCAATTGACTTGATCCATGTTTTTAGACTGTGGGAGGAAACCGGAGAACCCGGAGGAAATTCACGAGGACACGGGGAGAACATGGAAACTCCACCCAGATTGGGATTCGAACCGGGATTCCCTAACGCTGAGAGGAGAACATGCTAACCACTAAGCCACCGTGTTGCCCCCACTTGTAACAAAGATGTAATAATATAAGAACACTTTGGTAAGGACCCACTTTGGTAACTTCAGTAGACCTGGGACACTCTTTTTCCCCTGCATATTGACTCAATACCATCAATACTCATTCCATCATCACGTTGCACACTGACGTGCACGTTTCTCACTTTGTTTGTACAGGTATTGAAATGTATAAACTTTGATTTATGAATGAAGGCTTTTACGAGTTCGGCTGTGCTTATGTAAGGAGAGTGTCACACAGGTACTTCATAATGATGATATTAGTCTTTTCGTGTTAAGAATGTGGTGGACTCTAACCTCTGGACATGACTCTACATGGCAGTCCTTGATGGAGCAGTGGCTGTCGTCAGCCCAGAAGGGACAGGGGCGTTTCAGGTTGACCTGGGAAAAGAAAGGTAAGGTAAGGATGTGAGCGTTCTCGAAACAGAATGGGAGCACGTTCACGAGGTTTTATCAGATCATCAGTGGTATCTAAAGACTGAAAACCACGTCCTGTAAAGATGGTTTTCATTCACGGGGCTTAGTTCTACACAGATCAGCTCTTCTTGAAAGATGGCACAGCATTGCAGCGCTCCACAGAAGCCCAGAATTACGTGTAGACATGTCTCTGCAACCTCAGTGAGAAAATGAATTAAATCTGCAGGAAAGAACGAACTTCTGGAACGTTTTTCAAGCGCAAACGAAAATGTTGTGATAAGTAGAAATACACCTGTCACTTTAAGAAACGCTATGAAGAATGGTTTTGGACTGTGGGACGAAACTGGAGAACCCGGAGGAAACCCACGCGGACACGGGGAGAACGTGGAAACTCCACCCAGATTGGGATTCCAACCGGAAATCCCTAGCTCTGAGAGGAGAACATGCTAACCACTAAGCCACCGTGCCACCCAGTAAAAGAAAAATTCAAAAATAAAAATTCTTGACTGATAATTTATAATTTGAGAAAAATTTGCAAATATTATCATAATTAAAAAAAAAAAAAAAAGTAAATATTATTCATTCATTTTCTTCTGCTTTATCCTCTATTAGGGTCGCGGTGGGGTTCCCCATGCCCATCCAGGGGAGAACGTTTCGGGCGCTGGGCAGGTACACCCAGGACAGGACGCCAATCTATCACTGGGCACACACTCACTCACACACACACTCTATATGGGGCAATTTGGAGAACTCAATAGACTTGATCCATGTTTTTTTTTTGGACTGTGGGAGGAAACCCACGCGGACACGGGGAGAACATGGAAACTCCACCCAGATCGGGATTCGAACCGGGAATCCCTAGAGCTGAGAGGAGAACATGCTAACCACTAAGCCACCCAGTAAAAGAAAATAAAAAAATTTTTAATTCTTGACTGATAATTTATAATCAGAGCAAAATTTGCCAATACTATCATAGTTTAAAAAAAAGAAAAAAAAAAAAAAAAAAACACTTAAATATTATTATTTTAGAAAAAAAGACAGACAAGAAAAAGTTAATAAGTGATGTGGTTTAAAAAAAATATTTAAAAAAAATAGATGTGAAAATATGCATTATAAAGAAAAGAATTTACTTCTTTACTTTACTACAATGACAGTAAACTAAAAACGTCAAAACAGTCGGACACACGTCGACACAGTAACATATGGTAAAAATAGCATGAGCGTCGGCGTAAAGCAAAAAAGTGTGTCAGTGTGTGTGAGGAATATTTACCCTGTAGTAACGAAAGAAATCTCTTTCGATCAGCTTTTGAATGAGAGGAAAAATCTTGAAGTTGTTGAAGACGTCGATGCTCTCGATGTCACAGAAGCAGTCGTCCAGGACACCAGTTAACTGAAACAACCAGCAAAAGAGACTTTTAAATGTTGTCACCAGATAAAAACGACTATTTAATACAGTTATAAAGGTATACACAGAAAACCCCTGAATCATTTAGCAGCTGGAGTGTTTAAACTTGCGGCCCAACTTTCCCTCTTCACATCTGATACCAACTGTATTTTTCTCATGCATAATAAATGAACAGCTGCCTTTTGTCAGGGCTGGTATTTGAAACGCGACATAAATAATAAACAGCACCATCTAATCAGTGTATCGAAATTAATTACAGGAATGAATAGCAGGAAACTTCAGAATAGGTGTTCGGAACCACTTTCCAGCTTTATAGAACAAAATGCATGCTGTGTATGTGTGTGGGTGTGTTTGTGTATACAAATGTTTAAGCAAAAAATAATAAAACATAACACATATAAAATGATAAACAATAAATAAGAAACATCACCATCTAATCAGTGTATCGAAATTAATTACAGGAATAAATAGCAGTAAACTTCACAACAGGTGTTCAGAACCACTTACCAACTATAACAAAATCCATGCTGTGTGTGTGTTTGTGCTCCCATATGTGTTTATAAAAATGTTTTAGCAGAAAATAATATTAATTATAAAACTAATAAATGTAAAATTCTAAACAATAAATAAACACCACCATGTAATCAGCATGTTGAAATTAATTACAGGAATGTACACACAACAGGTGTCCAGAACCACTTTCCAACTATAACAAAATCCATGCTGTGCGTGTGTGTGTGTGTGTGCCCATATGGGTGTATAAAAATGTTTTAGCAGAAAATAATAATAATTATAAAATGAATTAATTTTAAATTCTAAACAATAAATAATAAACACCACCATCTACTTGGCATATTGAAATAAATGACAGGAATGAACACACAATGTGTTCAGATCCACTTTGCAGCTTTGTAACAAAATGCATGCTGTGTGTGTGTGTGTGTGTGTGTGCACCCATATGGGTGTATAAAAATGTTTCAGCAGAAAATAATGTTAATTATAAAATTAATAAATTTCAAATTCCAAACAATAAATAATAAACACCACCATCTATTTACCATATCGAAATAAATGACAGGAATGAACACACAATGTGTTCAGACCCACTTTGCAGCTTTATAACAAAATCCATGCTGTGTGTGTGTGCGCGCGCGTGTGTGCACCCATATGTCTGCATAAAAATATTTTAGCAAAAAATAAGATGAATTATAAAATTAATAAATTTCAAATTCCAAACAACAAATAATAAACACCACCATCTAATCAGCATATCGAAATGAATTACAGGAATGAACACACAACAGGTGTCCAGAACCACTATGCAGCTTTATAACAAAATGCATGCTGTGTGCACACACACACTATATATATATATATATATATATATATATATATATATATATATATATATATATATATATATATATATATACACACATACATATATATGCACACACATATACATATATATACACACACACATATATATATATATATATATATTGCCTGAGAATACAATAAACTAATAAAATTTAAATTGCAAACAATCAAACTTTGATATGCACAGTACACATGTAATAAAATTAATATATTTTAAATACTGTACATGAACCCAAAAGATCAGATTAGACTGGACACACTGATCACACACACACACACACAGCTCTCTCATCCAATAAAGTCTAAAATGTTCTGTTCCTCAGACTCTTAGATCTTACACTCTGGGTGATCTGGAATAACACTAAAGGTCCCAACATGCAGCCGATGAGAAAGTTGCTCGTCCATGAGTTGCATCTTGTTTGTTGCATTCTGAGAACTTTGTTTTTTTTTTTCCTATTTTGCTCAGAAAACTGCAGAGTTGCTCATAACAGCTGTCAGCCCTCTGTCGGTAATCAGTGCGCCGCCCTGCAGCCCGAGTCTGCCCTCACACACTGACTGACACCCACAGAGAGAGAGAGAGAGAGAGAGAGAGAGAGAGGCTGTCACTTTAAAATCAAAAAGCACGCGTGTCGGTGACGCCACGGTCACGCCTCCAAACACTATTACGCCACCGTTTGGCCGAAACCATCGTTGTAGTTTCGGCCTTCACGCCGCCGTCGCGGTGTTGCCGAAAAGAACTCCAAATCCCATGAGCCCCCGCGCGCGCGCCATCACCGCCGAGCCAATCAGACAACAACACGCTGAGTGAACGCCTCCGGGTTTCAGTCTCAAACGTCAACGAGGTTTAACACACAGTTATCATTAAAAACAACTTAAAACGACATGTCTAAACTGCTAGTTTAGCATTTCGACATGGTTATTACTCATTACGTACTTTTGTACAACGTGTCAGCAACTCGAGTCATTCAACAAACTATGTATTTTGGTATAAACGTAAATTTGTATCATTTTTCAGTAATATCAGCTGTTTAAAGCTCACTAATTGTTTTTGCATTCCCACGTTTAGGTACCAAAAGGCATACGGTACAATGAATATTTATATCCATCCATTATCTTCCGCTTTATTCTATATTAGGGTCATGGGGGGGGGGTTCCCCATGCCCATCCAGGGGAGAACGTTTCGGGCGCTGGGCAGATAGACCCAGGACAGGGCGCCAATCCATCACTGGGCACACACTCACTCACACAGACACACTCTATATGGGGCAATTTGGAGAACTCAATTGACTTGATCCATGTTTTTGGCCTGTGGGAGGAAACCGGAGAACCCGGAGGAAACCCATGCAGACACGGAGAGGACATGGAGACTCCACCAGATTGGGATTCGAATCGGGAATCCCTAGCGCTGAGAGGAGAACATGCTAAACCACAGTCACCGTGATGCCCGCCGTTCATTCAAAGCAAGACAAATGTGTGCAAATCAGAGGCGGGACGTGAACCAACCAGCGCGCTCGGTGGGGATGACGTCACGGCCGACTGACAGCAGAAAGTGCTAGAACAGTAAACGCAGCAAATATGGAGAAAATAATTTACAGTAAAGTTAAGCAAACGAGTGTGTGTTAGAGTGTGTGTGTGTGTTTGAGTGTGTGTGTGTGTGTGTTTGACCGCACGGATGGGTTAAATGTGGAGGACCGATTCCTCTGCGTATAAGCACTGTTGGCAAAATAGATCACTTCATACACCTTACAAAGTAAACCCAAGTCACGTAAAACCGATTAAATTAGACACAAATGTCGCTAATAAGTGTATTTACACCATAGTGACAACCTAAATAAAAATAAACACCACTATAACGCTGTAAAGTTACAACTATGACGTCACTCGCAACTTACGAACCAGCGATTAATAATATAGTTTCTTCGCGATTCTCAAGTAATTAAAAAGAAGCACTTACATTTTTAAATGTAAAAATATAAAGAAAGAGAAATAATAAACGAATAACACAAAAACGCGCTGTTCATTTAAACATTAAGCCAAATGTGTGCAAATCTGAGGCGGGACGTGCACCAATCAGCGCGCTCGGTTGGGATGACGTCACGGCCGACTGACAGCAGAAAGTGCTAGAAAACAGTAAACGCTCCAAATATGGAGAAAATAATTTACAGTAAAGTTAAGCAAACGAGTGTGTGTGTTAGAGTGTGTGTGTTAGAGTGTGTGTTAGAGTGTGTGTGTGTTAGAGTGTGTGTGTGTTAGAGTGTGTGTGTGTGTGTTAGAGTTAGTGTGTGTTTGTGTGTTAGTGTTAGAGTGTGTGTTAGTGTTAGAGTGTGTGTTAGTGTTAGAGTGTGTGTTAGTGTTAGAGTGTTAGAGTGTGTGTGTGAGTGTTTGTGTGTGAGTGTTAGAGTGTGTGTGTGTGTTAGAGTGTGTGTGTGTTAGAGTTAGAGTGTGTGTGTGTGTGTGTGTTAGAGTGTGTGTTTGAGTGTATGTTTGTGTGTGTGTGTTAGAGTGTATGTGTGTGTGTGTGTGTTTGAGTGTGTGTGTGTGTGTGAGTGTTTGTGTGTGTTAGTGTGTTAGAGTGTGTGTGTTAGAGTGTGTGTGTTAGAGTGTGTGTGTGTGTGTTAGTGTTTTAGAGTGTGTGTCTGTGTGTTAGAGTGTTGTGTGTGTGTGTGTGTGTTAGAGTGTGTGTTTGTGTGTGTTAGTGTTTTAGAGTGTGTGTGTGTGTTAGAGTGTGTGTGTTTGAGTGTTAGAGTGTGTGTGTGTGTTTGAGTGTGTGTGTGTGTTAGAGTGTGTGTGTGTTTGTTTAAGTGTGTTTGAGTGTGTTAGTGTGTTAGAGTGTGTGTTTGAGTGTTAGAGTGCGTGTGTTTGAGTGTTAGAGTGTGTGTTTGTTAGAGTGTGTGTTAGTGTGTGTTTGTTTAAATGTGTGTTAGTGTGTTAGAGTGTGTGTGTTTGTTTAAGTGTGTTTGAGTGTGTGTGTGTGTGTGTGTTAGAGTGTGTGTGTTACTGTTTGTTTGAGTGTGTGTTTGTTTGAGTGTGTGTGAGTGTGTGTGAGTGACTCACGTGACAGAGGCAGCTCTGGTCGGAGTCCGGAACGCTGTTGTCGGGGGAATGGAAGCATCCGGCGGCGCGGAGCTGCAGCTGGAACCAAAGCAAAGCGAGCAGAACGGCGCCGAGCTCCGGCAGCCTGCGTTTAAACATCTCTGACCCCGCCGCCCCGACAACCAGCGACACCTCAGAACCGCGCTGCTAACGTCCCGCTAACCAACAACCCCCGAACACACGTTACCGAGGCGCCGCCGACAAACAGCTCCGTTTAAAGCGTCGCGTGTCAGTCACCAAACACTTCAACTCCAGCTGTATGAACACCGAGCTTTGCTTTCGTTTGGCTTCCGCAACGCTGCGTGATACGATCGACGGCAAGCGGAGAGGTCCAGGTTGGAACCGCGTTGTAAAAAAAAAAAAGACGAAAATAGGATTCGGATTCTTTTCTTAACGGTCTGTCACAACATTTATAGAACATCAAACACATAGCCATATATCACTATCACTGAACACACACTCACACACACACTCTATATGGGGCAATTTGGAGCATTCAATTGACTTGATCCATGTTTTTGGACTGTGGGAGGAAACCGGAGAACCCGGAGGAAACCCACGCGGACACGGGGAGGACATGGAAACTCCACCCAGATGGGGATTCGAACCGGGAATCCCTAGTGCTGAGAGGAGAACATGCCAACCACTAAGCCATCGTGCCGTCCATATTTATTAATATATATATATATATATATATATATATATATATACACATCCATCCATCCATTATCTTCCTCTTTATCCTATATTAGGGTTGGGGGGGGGGTTCCCCATGCCCATCCAGGGGAGAACGTTTCGGGCCAATCTATCGCTGGACAAAATAAAAATATATATATATATATATATATATATATATATATATATATATATATATATATATATATATATATGGGCGGCACGGTAGCTTAGTGGTTAGCACGTTCTCCTCTCAGCACTAGGGATTCCCGGTTCGAATCCCCATCTGGGTGGAGTTTCCATGTTCTCCCCGTGTCTGTGTGGGTTTCCTCCCACAGTCCAAAAACATGGATCAAGTCAATTGAATTCTCCAAATTGCCCCATATAGAGTGTGTCTGTGTGAGTGAGTGTGTGCCCAGCGATGGATTGGCACCCTGTCCTGGGTCTATCTGCCCAGCGCCCGAGACGCTCTCCCCTGGATGGGCATGGGGAACCCCACCGCGACCCCAATTGAGGATAAAGCGGAATATTAATTCATTCATTCATTATCTCCCGCTTTATCCTCTATTAGGGTCGCGGTGGGGTTCCCCATGGAGAATTCAGTTGTCTTGAAGGAACCCGGAGGAAACGGACACGGGGAGAACATGGAAACTCCACCCAGATGGGGATTCGAACCGGGAATCCCTAGTGCTGAGAGGAGAACGTGCTAACCACTCAGCCACCGTGCCGCCCGCGCCAAAAACAATTAAAGTAAAATAAAACACCATAAATAAATAAATCCCATTAAATGCAATTTGTTTTTACTGTTTAAATGCACAGCAGTAGAATATATTCCTATACAGTAATACAGAAGGCACATGTGTGTCTCTAAATAGCGTTTTGGCTTCTTTTTTTTTCTTTAAAAGTGGAAAATCACAGAATTATTGCAAGTCTTAAAAAGTACAAAAATATAGCAACATTCCAGTGTAAAATCTCTCATAAGTTACATCAATTGATCCTTATTGAATGAAAACACCAGCTGTGACATTCACCTTAAATACATATTATATACATGTAACCTACACGCTGATGTACATTTGCTTTTCCTTTACATTATATTGCACTGTAATTTCAAAAATCGGCAAATATCACTCAGGTCATGTTATTCTGTAGTCGGCCCCATGTTGGGTATGTTTATAGTTACGGTTTCCATTACATTCGGTTGTAAATCAACGACCCATCCCTGGGCAAATCCCTTTAGAGCAGACCCTAGAGGTTGCACATGATGCTGCCCAGCAACATCCATAAAATACCATAAGGCCTGCTAATATAGAAAAATTAAAATATGAACTAAGGTCTGCAGTTTAGTCTTATTAAAGGTAAATATTATAGTGACTACTTAGTGTCTTCAGGGATAAAGAGGGACGGTGGGTGTCTCTACTGCACCGCTTTCCTCTTCTTGATGGGACTGTGGATGTGAAAGTGCCTCGCATCCAGGTACTGTTCCTAAAAAAAACATCAGAGGGGCGAAATAAACAGATTCAGTTTTTCAACGTCGCTCCTGGTGTCAGGAGGGAGAACATGCCAATGTGCAAGTGCGCCGGTACCTTTTGCACATCTGATGGCACTCTGGAGAGGAAATCCATCACCTCGTTGTTATCAATGGCGTACGGTTTGCGCAGTTTCTTTGTGAACTTGTTTATGCCTGAATGAAACAGTGAGGCTCATTATTTATTATTTACGGTGCATTGAGTCGTGGAGGCCTGCAGGGGGAGCTAAACGTCAGCTTTAGACTTGAACATGATCATTCGGATAATGCTTAAAGCTCAGGGTTTCATTATTCCACCATTATGAACAACTCACAGGCGTCTTTATTGGATGCACCTCAGCCAATCACATTTCAGCATCTCAGTACCTTTAGAACCTTAGAACCGTGGAAGACCGCAGGCTTCTAGGATTCTGGAGGGTGTCATGGTGCCCTCTAGTGGACCACGGACGCAATGGTTATTTTTGAACTGAAGATGTAAACGATTGAATTTTATTGTTCTGATATATTATTAATAATAATAACAACAACAACACTCCAGGTTCTCCGGTTTCCTCCCACAGACCAAAAACATGGATTCAAGGTCAATTAAATGCTCTAAATTGCCCTGTTCTGGATGTATTTGCCCAGTGCCTGAAACATTTCCCCCTGGATGGGCATTGGGAACCTTGTATAAGATTAATGATATAGATAAGATAATAAGATGATAATAATTATATTAATATATATGGGCGGCATGGTGACTTAGTGGTTAGCATGTTCTCCTCTTAGCACTAGGGAATCCCGGTTCGAATCCCAATCTGGGTGGAGTTTCCATGTCCTCCCCGTGTCCGTGTGGGTTTCTTCCGGGTTCTCCGCTTTCCTCCCACAGTCAAAAAAACATGGATCAAGTTAATTGAGTTCTCCAAATTGCCCCATATAGAGTGTGTCTGTGTGAGTGAGTGTGTGTTCAGTGATAGATTGTCCTGTCCTGGGTGTATCTGCCCAGCGCCCGAAACGTTCTCCCCTGGATGGGCATGGGGAACCCCACCGCGACCCTAATAGAGGATAAAGCGGAAGATAATGGATTTGGATATTAATGGATAATGGATAATGATAAATTGGATAATGGATATTAATGTATATGTCCTGTTGATATTAAAATAAACTTATTTAAATGTATTATTTGAGAGGTCACTGCAAACCCACACAGACATAAGGAGAACAGGTTAAATTCCACACAAAAATTCAATGGTGTCGTGGGGAAATATATAAATATGCCAAATAAACATTCAAACAGTTATGTGGGATTTCTGTGGTTTATCAGATGCTTATTAATCCCTCGTTTTATTAAAATAATTCAAATGAAATACAGTTGTCGAATTTAAATATGTCTCTTACCCCAAATCAGAATGATATAGCGCAGCGGGATGAAATACGTGATGACGGTGATGAGGATGAGGATCAGAAAGGCCAGGTTGGACAAGAACGGCGCCGACCAATTAAACATGCTGGAGAAGAAAAGCAGCCAGGGTCAAAAAAACTACCAAATCTGACAGAACTGAATGGACTGAACGGGATCGGTCCCCACTTCTTTATTCGTTCGGCAAAGTTGGCAATTTCCTCCAGCAGGTTCTGCACCGTGACCACGATGTCCTGCACCATGTGGATTTTGTCGATCAAGCCGCGTTTCTCTGAGTCCTAAAAAACAAATCCAACAGTTTCCAAACAAACATTTTAATATGATTAATAATATTAATTACCGGTGGGCTTTGTATGATGCTTCCTGCAAATGGTGTTAATGGTAATTTATACGCAATCGGTCGCCTTTTGGGGGAAAAGAAACTTTATTTAACTAACTGAGCCGGTGAAATAGCAATCGGCCAACATCGGAAAATCCTAAAGAGTATGTATGACATATATATATATATATATATATATATATATATATAATATATAACATAAAGAATACAAGCTGATTACCTTCTCTTCATCATCTTCATCATCACTGTACATGCTGTCCTGCAGAGCAAAGAAGTTTTATTTAATAAACCTCAGTTTCATAACAAAAAAAATCTGTGTATCTATGTGTCTCTCTGTCTGTGTGTGTCTCTGCCTGTCTGTGTATCTGTGTGTCTCTCTCTCTCTCTCTGTCTGTGTGTCTGTCTCTCTCTGTCTGTGTATCTGTGTGTCTCTCTCTCTCTGTCTGCGTATCTGTGTGTCTCTCTCTGTCAGTGTGTCTGTCTCTATCAGTGTGTCTCTCTGTGTGTGTGTATCTGTGTGTCTGTCTCTCTGTCTATGTGTGTGTGTGTCTATGTGTGTCTATCTGTCTGTGTGTCTGTCTGTGTGTGTGTATCTGTGTGTCTGTCTCTCTGTCTATGTGTGTGTGTGTCTATGTGTGTCTGTCTGTGTGTGTGTATTTCTCTGTGTCAGTGTGTCTCTCTGTCTGTGTGTCTATCTCTCTGTGTCTGTCTCTCTGTGTGTGTGTGTCTCTGTCTGTGTGTGTGTGTGTGTGTGTGTCTGTGTGTGTCTCTTTCTGTCTTTGTGTGTGTTTCTGTCTGTGTCTCTTTCTGTCTTTGTGTGTGTCTCTATGTCTGTGTGTGTCCATGTGTGTGTCTCTCTCTCTCTGTGTGTGTCTGCCTGTCTGTGTGTCTCTCTGCCTGTCTGTGTGTGTGTGTCTGCTTGTCTGTGTGTCTGTCTCTCTCTGTCTATGTGCGTGTCTGTCTGTATCTGTGTGTGTGTGTGTGTGTATGTGTGTCTCTCTCTGTCTGTGTGTCTCTCTGTCTGTGTGTCTCTCTGTCTGTGTATGTGTCTCTCTCTGTGTCGGTGTGTCTCTGTGTGTGCCTGTCTGTCTGTGCATCTGTGTCTCTGTCTGTGTGTGTCTGTCTGTCAGTCTGTGTATCTCTCTCTGTGTCTGTGTGTCTCTCTGTGTGTGTCTCAGTCTGTGTCACTATGGGAATGTCTGATCGTAGCTGGTCGTCCTGTGTTGATGGAGGTGTGTGTGCAGCAGGACGCTGAGACTCACTGCTCTAGGAGTGTGTGTGTGTGTGTGTGTGTGTGAGAGTGTGTGTGTGTGTGTGTGAGAGTGTGTGTGTGTGAGTGTGTGAGTGTGCGTGTGTGTGTGTGGAAATTCAACGTGGCTTTTAATAAGGCTCGGCCCCCACAAGCAGGAGGACATACGATTGCCCCTCAGCACCTCCACACTTATAAGACGAAGGGCAGGAAGGCAGCACCTGGACGTGGAACTCACCTGCTCCTGGCAGCCCCTCTCCGCGGCGACCTGGACGTAGTTCCACACCAGCAGCACGACCAGGAACATGGGCAGCATGTAAAACTCCCAATACCACACTGTGAGTAAAAAGAGCTGGAAACCAACGGCAGAGATCAGAGTCATTGGGCTTTTAATTCCAGCGTAACGAGGCCTAATGAGCTCCGTTTCCTGTCTGAGCCGCGCTGCTGATTAAAGGGAAGTTGGGCAACGTTCTCCTGTTTACATTAAATGAGAAGCTGGAACAGGAGTGGCCTTGACGGCGACTAGAGAACAGCAAACATGTCCGACTGAACGTGACGAGCTCGTGTTTCCACCGCCGTGTGTGCCCTCACAAATAAAAACCAATAAACGGCCGCGAACCTGATACCATACGATTAACAAAAGTGGTCTGCATGTTCTCCTCTCAGCGTTTCCTCCCACAGACCAAAAACATGGATTCAAGGTCAATTAAATGCTCTAAATTGCCCCGTCCTGGGTGTATCTGCCCAGCGCCTGAAACATTCTCCCCTGGATGGGCATGGGGAACCCCCCCCCGCAACCCTAATAGAGGATAAAGTGGAAACTGGTATAGGATTAATGACATAGATAAGATAATAAGAACATTCATTCATTCATTATCTTCCGTTTTATCCTCTATTAGGGTTGCGGGGGGGTTCCCCATGCCCATCTAGGGGAGAACGTCTCAGGCGCTGGGCAGATACACCCAGGACAGGGCGCCAATCCATCGCTGGACACACACTCACTCACACAGACACACTCTATGGGGCAATTTTTGAGAATTCAATAGACTTGATCCATGTTTTTGGACTGTGGGAGGAAACCGGAGAACCCGGAGGAAACCCATGCAGACACAGGGAGAACATGGAAACTCCACCCAGATGGGGATTCGAACCAGGAATCCCTAGTGCTGAGAGGCGAACGTGCTTAACCACTAAGCCACCGTGCCGCCCCTATAATAAGAACATAATAATTATAATAATTATATTAATATATAAGGGCGGCATGGTGGCTTAGTGGTTAGCATGTTCTCCTCTCAGCGCTAGGGATTCCCGCTTCAAATCCCAATCTGGGTGGAGTTTCCATGTTCTCCCTGTGTCTGCGTGGGTTTCCTCCGGGTTCTCCAGTTTCCTCCCACAGTCCAAAAACATGGATCAAGGTCAATTGAGTTCTCCAAATTGCCCCATATAGAGTGTGTCTGTGTGAGTGAGTGTGTGCCCAGTGATGGATTGACGCTCTGTCCTGGGTGTATCTGCCCAGCGCCCGAAACGTTCTCCCCTGGATGGGCATGGGGAACCCCCCCGCGACCCTAATAGAGAATCAAGCGTAAGATAATGAATGGATATATATACACACACACACACACACACACACACACACACACAGTTTACATATACACACACACAGACTGACAGATAGAACTTACCATAAAGGCAGTGACACTGCGCTGGACGCTTTCCCACTGAAAGCAGCTCTTGATGTACTGCAGCACCAGAGACACCGCTCTATAGATGTTCCTGACACGCAGAACGTTCCTCGCCAGAACCTAGTGAACATGAGCAGGTTTGGAGAGGATACCAATGTCCATCATCACTATTATTATTATTATTATTATTATTATTAGTTTTATTATTATTATTATGATGATTAGTTTTTTATTATTATTATTATTATTATTATTATTATTATTATTATTATTATTATTATTATTATTATTCTTTATGATCCTACCTTTTTGGAAAACTTGGGATTGTCTTCCATGAACTTCCGCTCTCTTGGGTTAAAGGTCCGGATGCTGGCTTTGATCTTATAGACAAACGATTGATTTAATACACAATACGAGTCTAATTTGAACTAAAAAAAATTATTATAATTTTACATGTATGTCTTAACCTTATATATAGAGAGCCTGGTTATAAATTGCCCCTATATAGTGTGAGTGTGTTTGTGTGTGAATGTGGGTTTCCTTCGGGTTCTCCGGTTTCCTCCCGCAGTCCAAAAACATGGATTCAAGGTAAATTGGCTGCTCTAAATTGCCCCTGTATAGTGTGTGAATGTCTGTGTCTGTGTGTCTGTACTATAGTCTCATAGTCCAAAAACATGCATTCAAGCCAAAGTGGCTGCTCTAAATTGCCCCTAACTAAATCACCCCTATATAGTGTGTGTCTTTATGTCCATGTGGGTTTCCTCAGGGTTCTCTGGTTTCCTCCCACAGTCCAAAAACATGCATTCAAGTTAAAGTGGCTGCTCTAAATTGCCCCTAACTAAAATCGTCCCTATATAGTGTGTATGTCTATGAGGCAATTTAGTTAGGTGCAATTTCCAGCAGCCACTTTACCTTGAATGCATGTTTTTGGACTGTGGGAGTAAACCAAAGAACCCAAAGAAAACCCATGCTCACACATAGTGTGAGTCTCTGTGTCTCAGGGTTCTCCGGTTTCCTCCCACAGTCCAAAAACATGCATTCAAGCTAAAGTGGCTGCTCTAAATTGCCCCCAACTAAATCGCCCCTATATAGTGTGTGTGTCTGTGTGAGCATGGGTTTTCTTTGGGTTCTTTGGTTTACTCCCATAGTCAAAAAACATA
The DNA here is from genome assembly GCA_019802505.1 of Corydoras sp. C115. Lineage (NCBI taxonomy): Eukaryota > Metazoa > Chordata > Actinopteri > Siluriformes > Callichthyidae > Corydoras > Corydoras sp. C115. The sequence goes on from JAFMOC010000466.1 coordinate 108,509, forward strand.
CATTCAAGGTAAAGTGGCTGCTGGAAATTGCCCCTAACTAAATTTCCTCATATACTGTATGTCTCTGTATCTTGCAGGGAAACTTACTGGATTGAAAATGACCTCCAGTTCCAATAAAATGCTTCCTTTGGTTATCCCTCCTAAATCCTCTTTTTTCAGAGGGCAAGACGTCACATGACCGTTGCGGATCTGCAACACAAGCACAAACAAAACGTATAAAAGAACTAAGCAGCCAATCAACGGCAGCGGCGGCAGCTTTAAGGATCGGTCCGTGTGTATCGCACTAATACAGATCTTTAATACTCACCGAGAGTAACGGGATGGCCACCTTGCCCAAGAAATCCGGGGGTTTGTCTCCGTCCTCATCGAAAACCGTCACCTCCAGGACATCGTGGATGTCTTTAACTGGACTGATGGACGACACAGGAGTCATGTTTGATGGTGCAATACATTTCAATCATCTGTATGTAATAACTGTAATAACTTTTCTGCTGCTTAATCAGACACCATATGTGCAATATTTCATTCATTTAATTCCTGTAGGACTTTAAATAACTAAAATTAAAAAATTAGATTTTTATCTTGTATATAGGGGCATATAGGTGGCTTTGTGGTTAGCAGGTTCTCCTCTCAGCGCTAGGGATTCCCGGTTCGAATCCCCATCTGGGTGGAGTTTCCATGTTCTTCCCGTGTCCGCGTGGGTTTCCTCCGGGTTCTCCGGTTTCCTCCCACAGTCCAAAAACATGGATCAAGTCAATTGAGTTTTCCAAATTGCCCCATATAGAGTGTGTTTGAGTGAGTGAGTGTGTTTAGTGATAGATTGGTGTCCTGTCCTGGGTGTATCTGCCCAGCGCCCGAAAATTTCTCCCCTGGAGGGGCATGGGGAACCCCACCACGACCCTAGTAGAGGATAAAGCGGAAGATAAAGAATGAATGGATGGATGGGCGGCAAGGTGGCTTAGTGGTTGGCATGTTCTCCTCTCAGCGCTAGGGATTCCCGGTTCGAATCCCCATCTGGGTGGAGTTTCCATGTTCTTCCCGTGTCCGCGTGGGTTTCCTCCGGGTTCTCCGGTTTCCTCCCACAGTCCAAAAACATGGATCAAGTTAATTGAGTTCTCCAAATTGCCCCATATAGAGTGTGTCTGTGTGAGTGAGAGTGTGCGAGTCGTCCGAGTTCGCGAAAGCTCGGACGACGGTCACGGCAGAACCCTCAGCCCAGGCATCCACAATCCATTCACAGACGGTGGCGTAACTCGCCCCGCCGCCGCCTCCCGAGTTTTAGTAAACGTGTGTTCACGTCTATCATCCATCGCTCCCACGCCGCCCGCAACTTTACTTTAAACGCCCCGTTTACGCCGACGTCCAGCGGTCGGAGTTCTTTATTTAATCCTCCCGGAATGACGGCGAGCTCCGAATTCATTTTCGGTCGCACAACAATACTTTTATAGAATTTGGAACTCGGTACACGTATAAGGCGCACCGCATTATAAGGCGCACGTCCGATTTCTGGGAAAATTGTAGGCTTTTAGGTGCGCCTTATAGTCCGGAAAATACGGTAGATTTCTAACTGTATTTCCATTTTTTCCTAGTTTAAATCTCTTATGATATAATCTTCTGTCTGACACATACACGACCTCCTCATGCATTAAGAAAGGAAAGACGGCTGCCACTTACAACGTAAAGACTTTATTCCACTCGGGGTTCAGCGTCTTGTAGACGGTATGAGTGTGCAGCCGGTCGTTCCCCAGTTCCAGAACACAGAACGGATCACTCTTACCTGCAACCACACGCAAAGGAATGACATACGAACACATCGGGGAGGAGATTCAGAGTCATTTACGGTATTATGACTCCAAGACGGTGGCACAGTGGCTTAGGGGTTGGCATGTTCTCCTCACAGCGCTGGGTATTCAGGAGTTTCCATGTTCTCCCGTGTCCGCGTGGGTTTCCTCCGGGTTCTCCGGTTTCCTCCCACAGTCCAAAAACATGGATCAATTGAGTTCTCCAAATTGCCCCATATAGAGTGTGTCTGTGTGAGTGAGTGTGTGCCCAGCGATAGATAGGCGTCCTGTCCTGGGTGTATCAGCCCAGCGCCCGAGACGTTCTCCCCTGGAGGGGCATGGGGAACACCGCCGCGTCCCTAGTAGAGGATAAAGCGGAAGATAATGAATGTATGGATGGATGGGCGGCACAGTGGCTTAGTGGTTTAGCATGTTCTCCTCTCAGTGCTGGGTATTCAGGTTCGAATCCCAGTCTGGGTGGAGTTTCCATGTTCTCCCGTGTCCGCGTGGGTTTCCTCCGGGTTCTCCGGTTTCCTCCCACAGTCCAAAAACATGGATCAAGGTCAATTGAGTTCTCCAAATTGCCCCATATAGAGTGTGTCTGTGTGAGTGAGTCTGTGCCCAGTGATAGATTGGCGTCCCGTCGTGGGTGTATCTGCCCAGCGCCCGACATGTTCTCCCCTGGATGGGCATGGGGAACCCCCCCGCGACCCTAATAGAGGATAAAGTGGTAGATAATGGATGGATGACTCCAAGACAGCTGGACATCCAGGTTTAACTTAACCAGATGCTGGAACACTGAAGTCGTGTTGTTATTATATACAGTCATGTGACATATGTCCATATATGGTACTCTGTACTCTGGCATTTTTATATTAAAAGCGCTTAGCATAGCTTTGTTTTTATTTATTTATGCAATTTAATCATTTTTATTAGAAGGGTAATGATTATGTTAGATGTATTAAATATTATACTGTGATTATATTATATTTCTTATCTATTTTATGAATCATTTTGAGGCGGCACAGTGACTTAGTGGTTAGAACGTCAATAGTGGCGTTTCCATGTCCTCCCTGTGTCTACGCGGGGTTCTCTGGTTTTCTCCCACAGTCCAAAAACATGGATTAAATGTGAATTGGATGCTCTAATTTGCCCCATAAAAAGTGTGTGTCTGTGTGAGTGAGTATGTGCCCAGTGATAGATTGCCCCCACGTCCTGGGTGTATCTGCACCCCCCCGGCAACATTAGTCCCTAATATAGAATTAAGTGGATTAGGATTATGATAATAAGATAATATTTTGAGACGACACGGTGGTGGGTGGTGTAGTGGTTAGCACGTCTGCCTTTCTGTGCTGGAGATCCAGGTTCGAATCCCAATCTCCAGGTTCTCCAATTTCCTCCCACAGTCAAGGTGTATAGGCTACTAAATTTTAATTGCCCCTATATATTGTGTGTGTCTGTGTGAGTGAGTGTGTGCCCAGTGATTGGCGCTCTTAGGGCTGTGCATGTGCCTGTTCGCTCAATTCATTGCTCTGATTGTAAGACTCCCAAAAAACGGCGAAAAAGTGTTGTTAGGGGCAATTTTCAGCAGCTACTTTACCTTGAATGCATGTTTTTGGACTGTAGGAGGAAACCAGAGAACCCTGAGAAAAACCCACACTGACACAGACACACACACACACACACACTACAGTATATAGGGGCAATTTTGTTATGGGCAATTCACCTTGAATCTATGTTGTTGGACTGTGGGAGGAAACCGGAGAACCCTGAGGAAACCCACACGGACAGATGCAAAAGGAAAGAAAGCACCCCGTACAGTACCGTTCAGATCGGCGGCCATCAGGTCCGACGCCTTCATGACCTTCACCTGGAGGAACCCGACGTCCTTCAGACTCTTCAGCGAGTTCCTGAAGCTCTGTGGAACCAAAAGCACCAGCGGGTTAAAGGTAAAGCTGGTTATTTCCCGTTGAAATGAAAGATAAGAACGGGGTTTGGGTCAAACGGACATATTTGTTGATCGTGTTGTCGCGTTCGTGCGGCTCGTCCAGCGGTGGCGCGCACAGGGCAGTCACGGCCACCCCGCTGCACTTGGTCAGCGTGATTATGAACACCACTTTCCCTCGACACTGGTCCAGACCACATGTGAAGAACTTCGGCTTGTTCACCGGCAACACGGAGACGTCGACCTCGCACCTGAACACAACGCAAAGTGTTTTTAATTTAGATTTAATCATTTATTTTCAGCTTGGCCGGCACGGTGGCTTAGTGGTTGGCATGTTCTCCTCTCAGCGCTAGTTCGAATCCCCATCTGGGTGGAGTTTCCATGTTCTCCCCGTGTCTGCGTGGGTTTCCGCCGGGTTCTCCGGTTTCCTCCCACAGTCCAAAAACATGGAGCAAGTCAATTGAGTTCTCCAAATTGCTCCATATAGAGTGTGTTTGTGTGAGTGAGTGTGTGCCCAGCGATGGATTGGCGCCCTGTCCTGGGTGTATCTGCCCGAGACGTTCTCCCCCGGATGGCATGGGGAACCCCCCCCCCCCTCCCCGCGACCCTAATAGAGGATAAAGCGGGAAATAATGAATTAATTAATTTTTTTTCAGCTCGGCCGGCACGGTGGCTTAGTGGTTTAGCATGTTCTCCTCTCAGCGCTAGGGATTTGCGGTTTGAATCCCAATCTGAGTGGAGTTTCCATGTTCCCCCGTGTGTTCTCCTCCGGGTTCTCCGGTTTCCTCCCACAGTCCAAAAACATGGATCAAGTCAATTGAGTTCTCCAAATTGCCCCATATAGAGTGTGTCTGTGTGAGTGAGTGTGTGCCCAGCGATGGATTGGCGTCCTGTCCTGGGTGTATCTGCCCAGCGAATTTTTTCAGCTTGTTGGCGCCAAATTTTATTGATGTGCACAAATCTCATTGTTCCCGCTAAGTAGAAGCAAAGTTATGGCTTTGACTTTAGCGCCATAATGGGACCAAACAAATAAAAAACATAAAATATAAATATATTAATAAATAAATAAAGTTCCATCCATTATCTCCCGCTTTATCCTCTATTAGGGTCGTGGGGGGGTTACCCACGTCCATCCAGGGGATAATGTTTCGGGCGCTGGGCAGATACACCCAGGACAGGACGCCAATCTATCACTGGACACACACTCACTCACACAGACACACTCTATATGGGGCAATTTGGAGAACTCAATTGACCTTGATCCATGACCTTGAAGCCACCCTTGAGGTGTTATCCATCCATCCATTGTCTTCTGCTTTATCCTCTATTAGGGTCGCGGGGGGTTCCCTATGCCCATCCAGGGGAGAACGTCTCGGGCGATGGGCAGATACACCCAGAACACACACTCACACACACACACACACACACACACACACACACACACACACACACACACACTCTATATGGGGCAATTTGGAGAATTCAATTGACCTTGATCCATGTTTTTGGACTGTGGGAGGAAACCGGAGAACCCAGAGGAAACCCACGTGGACACGGGGAGAACATGGAAACTCCACCCAGATTGGGATTGGAACCGGGAATCCCTAATGCTGAGAGGAGAACATGCCAACCACTAAGCCACCGTGCCACCCTTGAGGTGTTATCCATCCATCCATTATCTCCCGCTTTATCCTCTATTAGGGTCGCGGGGGGTTCCCTATGCCCATCCAGGGGAGAACGTCTTGGGCGCTGGGCAGATACAACCAGAACACACACTCACTCACTTACACACACACACTACACTATATGGGGCAATTTGGAGAACTCAATTGACCTTGATCCATGTTTTTGGACTGTGGGAGGAAACCCGAGAACCCGGAGGAAACCCACATGGACACGGGGAGAACATGGAAACTCCACCCAGATTGGGATTGGAACCGGGAATCCCTAGTGCTGAGAGGAGAACATGCCAACCACTAAGCCACCATGCCACCCCTCATACAAACATCATGGTGGAACTTACATCCCATAACTTTCTTCATATCTCCGCCCCTCTTTTGAGGGGGGGGGGGAATACACCCAGGACAGGGGGGGCAATCACCGGACACACACACTCACATAGACACACTCTACATGGGGCAATTTGGAGAACTCAATTGACTTGATCCATGTTTTTGGACTGTGGGAGGAAACCGGAGAACCAGGAGGAAACCCACGCGGACACGGGGAGAACATGGAAACTCCACCCAGATTGGGATTCGAAGCGGGAATCCCTAATGCTGAGAGGAGAACATGCTAACCAGTAAGCCACCGTGCCGCCCCTCGTACAAACATCATGGTGGAACTTACATCCCATAACTTTCCTCATATCTCCGCCCCTCTTTGGACCAGACGGTTAACTCCAGGATGTTGGAGACATCGAGGTACTGATTGAAGTCGAACCTCTCTCTCCACTGCGGGTTGGACTTCTTGCACTGACACTAATGACAAAGAGCAGAGACACAACAGTGATAATAAAATTCATGTAATAGCTTGCTTATTATTTATTACATTAGTTTCACTCCTTAAACCTGATTGGCTGAGCCGTTTGTCCAGCCATGACATCATTGACAATAACACACACCTCTGAGTGCTTCGTATTAATGTGTGATATACAATACAATATTTTCCCGATGTGTTTTATAAACTGTGTTATGTATTGTGGCCACTAGATGGCAGTATATCAGCGATAAATTTTTATTTATTAGGAAAAAATATATTTTTTAAAATTTATTTTATATATATTTTTATATTCATTCATTCATTCATTATCTTCCGCTTTATCCTCTATTAGGGTCGCGGTGGGGTTCCCCATACTCATCCAGGGGAGAACATCTCAGGCGCTGGGCAGATGGCGTCAATCCATCGCTAGACACACACTCACTCACACAGACACACTATATGGGGCAATTTTTGAGAACTCAATTGACTTGATCCATGTTTTTGGACTGTGGGAGGAAACCGGAGAACCCGGAGAAAACCCACGCAGACACGGGGAGAACATGGAAACTCCAGATTGGGATTCGAACCGGAATCCCTAGCGCTGAGAGGAGAACGTGCTAACCACTAAGCCACCCCTATATTTTTATATATTATATATATTTATTTATTATGTATTAATATATTTATTTATTTTTTGGCCAGCATGGTGGCTTAGTGGTTGGCATGTTCTCCTCTCAGCGCTAGGGATTCCCGGTTCGAATCCCCATCTGGGTGGAGTTTCCATGTTCTCCCCGTGTCCGCGTGGGTTTCCTCCGGGTTCTCCGGTTTCCTCCCACAGTCCAAAAGCATGGATTAAGGTCAAATGAATTCTCTAAATTGCCCCATATAGAGTGTGTCTGTGTGAGAGAGTGTGTGCCCAGTGATAGATTGGCGCCCTGTCCTGGGTGTATCTGCCCAGCACCCGAAAACGTTCTCCCCTGGATGGGGACACCCCCCCGCGACCCTAATAGAGGATAAAACGGAAGATAATGGATATATATAGTAGGGGTGAGCTGCAATATTCGCTGATTCGACGATTCGATTCGGAGAACCGTAGTCGACTATGAACCTCATAGTCGAATGTACCATTTTGACCACATGGGGGCGCCCATGGCTGCTGCTAAGCATTAGTTTTTACATGAAATGTCTTTGTTTTGGTTATATATATAGCCTTTTGTCAAATAAAATCATCCTAATTTCTGTTAATATATATTTTTTTTAAAAAGTCCAGAACGGGGATCCCATTTACGGTGCTCTAGAAAAACAAGTAAAATATAAAAAAAAAATCTTTTTTAAAAACCATGCTTATAGCGCCATCTTGTGGTGAAATTGTAACTGATTCAACTATCAGTCGACTATAGGGAAAATCTGACCAATCAGATTCGACTATGAAAATCCTTAGTTGAAGACACCCCTAATATATAAATATATATATATATACCTTGCTTCTGTATTTCTGCTCTCCTAGTCGGAAGCGGACGAACACGTCTCCGGGTCCGTCGTCGGGTAAATCCTGGCCCTCGATCAGCGTGATGCTGAGCACGCCGCTCCACAGCTGGCTCTTCCTCATGGACTCATTGAGCCGCTTGGTCTGCGGGTGCGAGCCGGACTGCAACGGAAAAAAAATAAATAAATCACAGCAACATTACAACCTTCCCAACGTCTGCTGAGAAACCTTAGACTGATGGCAGTCTGCATGGGTTTCCTCCGGGTTCTCCGGTTTCCAATTCAATTGAGTTCTCCAAATTGCGTCATATAGAGTGTGTTTGTGTGAGTGAGTGTGTGCCCAGTGACAGATTGGCACCCGAAACGTTCTCCCCTGGATGGGCATGGGGAACCCCCCCGGCCACTCTAGTAGAGGATAAAGCGGAAGATAATGGATGGATTGAAATAAAAAAAAAAATAATAATAATAATAACATAAAATGTAAGCGGCACGGTGGCTTAGTGGTTGGCATGTTCTCCTCTCTGCACTAGGGATTCCCAGTTCAAATCCCAATCTGGGTGGAGTTTCCATGTTCTGCCCGTGTTTGCGTGGGTTTCCTCCGGGTTCTTCGGTTTCCTCCCACAGTCCAAAAACATGGATCAAGTCAATTGAATTCTCCAAATTGCCCCATATAGAGTGTGTCTGTGTGAGTGAGTGTGTGCCAAGCGATAGATTGGCGCCCTGTCCTGGGTGTATCTGCCCAGCGCCCGAGACGTTCTCCCCTGGATGGGCATGTGGAACCCCCCCGCAACCCTAATAGAGGATAAAGCGGGAGATAATGAATGAATGAATGAATGAATGAACATAAAATGTATGTGTAAATAAAGTCACAAAATTAAAAACTAAATTAAAGACGTTCTCACGTTCTTACCTTTACACTTCGTTTCCTTTTCGGAGTCCATTTCTTCACAGTCAGAATAAAAAAAAGACGAATATAATGTTAATGTTATAACAGTATGAACCATGACGTTCTATTTCCAACCTCATGATCCTCACAGGTCGTTTGTTCTCGCCGTCCCGGACCGACACGGAGATGTCAATCACGATCACACCCATATCGTCCTCCAGACTGTTGGGGTCGCTGAGGGGTAGAACCATTTCTATTGTCCTGTGGAAAATCCAATAATAATCTTAACACAGCAGTAGCTTCGAGGCCCACTCATTAGCTCATTAACTTCATGTAAGCATTTCCACAAAAAGCCTTTTTCAAAATTTTGTGGTTAAGGCAGTGCTTCTCAAATAGTGGGGCGCGCCCCCCTGGGGGGGCGCAGTGCGGTGCCTGGGGGGGCGCATAACAAGAAATCACAGAGCAAGTGATATTAAGTGCATTGAACAAACCCTCAAGAGACAACATGGAGAAATATTTAACAGAGAGAGACGAAGATAACGAGAGCAACAAAAGTCAACCGAAAACTAAAACGAGGAAAGTGTATGTAGCGCTTGGTTTCACGGTAACGAAGGTGGAGACGAAGAAAGAGCGGCGTGTCTTCTGTGTCTTTAAATGTTGGCAGCGGACAGCGTGAAATAAATGAAGGCGTCACTTAAAGACATTACACCCCGATCACGCTGATAACCGCTTGAGTTTTTAAATCGTAAACGTGACGAGTATAACCAGCAAATATTAACGCTTTATGAAAGCTACTTCAGAAAAGCTGTGCTGTAAAACGGACGCGTTGGAAACATTAGTTCTGATTTCCTTATTTTGATAAAAAAAAAAAAAAAAAACAGCACAAATTGTTGTATTCATTTTAGTTTTGTAGGTTAAAGTGTTAATAATAAATTGAGCTCCTGAATGAATGTTGCTGATGAATTTGAATTTATGATTATTAATTCATTTTATTTCATTTCATTTTTCAGTATCAAATGCCAGTCGGTTCAAAAATGTTTCTCGTTTAAATAAGGATTTCATTCGTTTCGGTTACAAACTAAAAAACAAAGTTAATCAAATGATTCTGTTCTAAGTTGATCTATATTTCTTTCTTTTTTGTTTTCTTTATTATTAATAAGGTGACATTGTTATAAAAGAGGTGTACTTAGAACAAATTTATAGACAAATCACGCTACAGTGGGCGTGTAAAAATACTTTTTCATCCCATTTTGTCATGTACGGGGGGGGGGGGCGCGCAAAAAGTTTTCTTCTTCCTAGGGGGGGCTTAACAGAAAATAATTGAGAATCACTGGGTTAAGGAAACAGTCTTGCGACCTGAAGGTCCCCGGTTCGATTCCGGGTTCCACTAAGCACTACGGCGTTCAGGTCGCAAAGCTGGTTCCTTAACCACAAGCATACTAACCTGGCAGCCTAGTACACATAGCCTTAAAAGGACATTCAGGAGCCCCTGAATAGAACCTAGATTTTTATTGGACTGGTGGTCCTGCAGAACGCCCTCAATGGACTTGTCATTGTAATTTTTAGGGGTGAGCTGCAATATTCGCTGATTCGACGATTCGATTCGGAGAACCGTAGTCGACTATGAACCTCATAGTCGAATGGACCATTTTGACCACATGGGGGTGCCCATGGCTCCTGCTAAGCATTAGTTTTTACATGAAATGTCATCCTAATTTCTGTTAATATTTTTTTTTAAATGATGTGTGCGCTTTAACAATATAAAATATATAACAAAATATTTAAAAAAAATCTTTTTTAAAAACCACGCTTATAGCGCCATCTTGTGGTGAAATTTTAACTGATTCGACTATCAGTCGACTATAGGTAAAATCTGACGAATCAGATTCGACTATGAAAATCCTTAGTTGAAGACACCCCTAGTAATTTTCATTGAAATTTGGAATTTCAATGAAATTTGGGTGCAACTCCAAAGGTGCTAGTAATTCCTGATGGTGATTAGTAAAAAGGGGCACTTTAGGGGCTAGTAAAAGCCCCTAAAGTGCTATTTAATTCGATTCTTTTTCTGGGCTCTTACTTTTCAAGTTCTAGATCGTTCAGAAACACACTGCTGGAACCCATGAAGTCATCCATGGTCAGATCTCGATCGTAGACCTGCAAAAAGCCACAGAGGCGACACGTTAACACGGCAACCTCACACATTCAAATTCTGAATGAATATCCATCCATCCATTATCTTTATCCTCTATTAGGGTCGCGGGGGGGGTTCTCCATGCCCATCCAGGGGAGAACGTTTCGGGCGCTGGGCAGATACACCCAGGACAGGGCGCCAATCTATCACTGGACACTCGCTCACTCACACAGACACTCTCTATATGGGGCAATTTGGAGAATTCACTTGACCTTGATCCATGTTTTTAGACTGTGGGAGGAAACCCACGCGGACATGGGGAGAAAATGGAAACTCCACCCAGATGGAGATTATGCCCATCCAGGGGAGAACGTTTCGGGCGCTGGGCAGATACACCCAGGACAGGACGCCAATCTATCACTGGACACATACTCACACACAGACACACTCTATATGGGGCAATTTGGAGCATTCAATTGACTTGATCCATGTTTTTGGACTGTGGGAGGAAACCGGAGAACCCAGAGGAAACCCACACGGACACGGGGAGAACATGGAAACTCCACTCTGATGGGGATTAGAACCGGGAATCCCCAACACTAATTGGAGAACATATTAACCACTAAACCATCAGGAATAATGTTCTCCATCCATCATCTTCCGCTTTATCCTATATTAGGGTCGGGGGGGGGGTTCCCCATGCCCATCCAGGGGAGAACGTCTCGGGCGCTGGGCAGATACACCCAGGACAGGACACCAATCTATCACTGGACACACACTCACTCACTCACACAGACACACTCTATATGGGGCAATTTGGAGAACTCAATTGACTTGATCCATGGTTTTGGACTGTGGGAGGAAACCGGAGAACCCGGAGGAAACCCACACGGACACGGGGAGAACATGGAAACTCCACCCATATTGGGATTGGAACCGGGAATCCCTAGCGCTGAGAGGAGAACATGCCAACCACTAAGCCACCGTGCCCCTCGTGAGATGTGGTTCTACCTTAATGTGAAGTTGCTGCTGCAGGTCGCGGATGGGAAAGGAGAAGAACTCGTTCCAGGTCGGGTTGAGGTTCTTGTAGACCACTTTACTTTTGTACAGCGTCTTGCCCTCCAGTTTGAACTTGACGTAGGGATCACTGGTACCTACACACACCGGGGTCGTTTCAGTTCAGGCTTATAGCTAACCTGAGGGTTTTACCTTATAAGGTCATATACCCAACATCAAAGACATATAACTACAACACTGAGGAGTGTTAGAGAATATTCAACAGCCCCTCCCAAACAGTTGCACCTGGTCCTGAACACCTGCCCCTGCACCTGATGACCTGCCTCCACACCAAAACCTGAACACCTGCCCCTGCACCTGATGACCTGCCCCCGCACCAAAACCTGAATACCTGCCCCCACACCCAAACCTGAACACCTGCCCCTGCACCTGATGACCTGCCCCCACACCAAAACATGAATACCTGCCCCCAAACCCAAACCTGAACACCTGCCCCCGCAACCTGATTACCTGCCCCCACACCAAAACCTGAACACCTGCCCCCGCACCTGATGACCTGCCCCCGCACCAAAACCTGAACACCTGCCCCCGCACCTGATGACCTGCCCCCGCACCAAAACCTGGATACCTGCCCCCCACACCCAAACCTGAGTGTCTGCCCCCACACCCGAGTACCTGCCCCCATACCCAAACACCTGTCCCCGCACTCTAGTACCTGTCCCCACACCCGAGTACCTGTCCCCACACCCAAACACCTGTCCCTGCACCCGAGTACCTGTCCCCGCACCTAAGTACCTGAACCCGCACACAAACAAGAATACCTGCCCCGACACCGGAGTACTAGCCCCCACCCCCGAGTACCTAAACCCACACCCAAACATGAATACCTGCCTCCGTACCGAGTACCTGTTGCTGCACCTGAGTACCTGAACCCACACCCAGACCTGGATACCTCCCCCCACACCTGAGTACCTGAACCCACACCCAAACCTTAATACCTGCCACAGCACCCAAACCTGAATACCTGTCCCCGCACCTAAGTACCTGAACCTGCACCCAAACAAGAATACCTGCCCCGACACCGGAGTACCAGCCCCCACCCCGAGTACCTGAACCCACACCCAAACATAAATACCTGCCTCCACACCTGAGTACCTGTCGCCGCACCTGAGTACTTGCCCCCGCACCTGAGTACCTGAACCCACACACAAACCTTAATACCTGCCACTGCACCCAGACCTGAGTACTTGCACCCGCACCCAAACCTGAATACCTGTCCCCGCACCCAAGTACCTGAACCCGCACCCAAACAAGAATACCTGCCCCGATACCGGAGTACCAGCCCCCACCCCCGAGTACCAGAACCCACACCCAAACATGAATACCTGCCTCCGCACCTGAGTACCTGTTGCCACACCTGAGTACCTGAACCCACACCCAAACCTAAATACATGCCCCCACACCAGAGTACCAGCCCCCACCCTCGAGTACCTGAACCCACACCCAAACATGAACACCTGCCCCCTGCACCTGAGCGCCTGCACCCTTACCTAAATACCTGTACCTGCACCCAAACATGAATACCTGCCCCCTGCACCTGAGTACCTGCCCCCTGCACCTGAGTACCTGCACCCTTACCTAAATACCTTTTTCTGCATCCAAACCTGAGTACCTGCCCTCACACCTAAATACCTGCTCCCACACACCTGCCGGTGCACCTGATTCCCTACACCCGTACCCAAACCTGAATACTTACAGAGCTTTTAATAAGACCTTAAGTCATCAACTGAATCTTTAAAGTCAATCATTTTGCCCCGGCGCAGCCCGCAGGCATTTCATTTCACCTTGAGAGTCCAGAAGGTCACTAATCTAACCTTTAATCTCGTTCTGTTAAAAAAAGGCCTCATACAAACCAGTGTGATTTCCGAGAAACAGTTTTTTTTATGTCTGTGGAACCTTAAACTGATGCAAAGAAGGATGTGGTCGATTTATCACACTGCATTGTCCTCCATTTCCTCAGAGCGCGACAGTGAAGTGAACCATGATGGGGCAATAAAGCTTAATGTACAAACACAGGAGTCCAATCACCGATAAACTATTATATATGACATCCAAGATTTAAGAAAGAACACCGAGAGCCTGCAGAACCACGGGTCACGACAACAAACATTGTCATTCTGGTGATGATCTCCAGAGGAATAAATGTGCTGTGATCCCAACATCCTCCACCAGACATGCTTGTTGGGAAAAGGAACCCATTTTAAAGACCACCTCTCGGCATCTAATGTACTGAGGTCCAAACAAACATTATGGTGTCATGTATAGACAAAAATATTAGAAGACCTACACATTACACCCTTTTATAACGTTCCATTTTAGATTAGTTCCCACTTGGAACCTCTAAAAGGTTCTGCTTCTATTAGATTATGGATCTGATAGAAGAACCGAAGACCAAAGAACACCCAAATCTGTTGTGAAGGGCAGATTATGGATTTTGGTAGAAGAACCGAAGACCAAAGAACACCCGAATCTGCTGTGAAGGGCAGATTATGGATCTGGTAGAAGAACCGAAGACCAAAGAACACCTGAATCTGCTGTGAAGCGCAGATTATGGATTTCGTAGAAGAACCGAAGACCAAAGAACACCCGAATCTGCTGTGAAGGGCAGATTATGGATCTGGTAGAAGAACCGAAGACCAAAGAACACCTGAATCTGCTGTGAAGCACAGATTATGGATCTGGTAGAAGAACCGAAGACCAAAGAACACCTGAATCTGCTGTGAAGGGCAGATTATGGATTTTGGTAGAAGAACAGAAGACCAAAGAACACCCGAATCTGCTGTGAAGGGTAGATTATGGATCTGGTAGAAGAACCGAAGACCAAAGAACACCCGAATCTGCTGTGAAGGGCAGATTATGGATCTGGTAGAAGAACCGAAGACCAAAGAACACCTGAATCTGCTGTGAAGGGCAGATTATGGATCTGGTAGAAGAACCGAAGACCAAAGAACACCCGAATCTGCTGTGAAGCGCAGATTATGGATTTGGTAGAAGAACCGAAAACCAAAGAACACCCGAATCTGCTGTGAAGGGCAGATTATGGATCTGGTAGAAGAACCGAAGACCAAAGAACACCTGAATCTGCTGTGAAGCGCAGATTATGGATCTGGTAGAAGAACCGAAGACCAAAGAACACCTGAATCTGCTGTGAAGCACAGATTATGGATCTGGTAGAAGAACCGAAGACCAAAGAACACCCGAATCTGCTATGAAGGGCAGATTATGGATTTTGGTAGGAGAACCGAAGACCAAAGAACACCCGAATCTGCTGTGAAGCGCAGATCATGGATTTGGTAGAAAAACCAAAGACCAAAGAACACCCGAATCTGCTGTGAAGGGCAGATTATGGATCTAGTAGAAGAACCGAAGTCAAAAGAACACCCGAATCTGCTGTGAAGGGCAGATTATGGATCTGGTAGAAGAACCGAAGACCAAAGAACACCCGAATCTGCTGTGAAGGGCAGATTATGGATCTGGTAGAAGAACCGAAGACCAAAGAACACCTGAATCTGCTGTGAAGGGCAGATTATGGATCTGGTAGAAGAACCGAAGACCAAAGAACACCCGAATCTGCTGTGAAGCGCAGATTATGGATTTGGTAGAAGAACCGAAAACCAAAGAACACCCGAATCTGCTGTGAAGGGCAGATTATGGATCTGGTAGAAGAACCAAAGACCAAAGAACACCTGAATCTGCTGTGAAGCACAGATTATGGATCTGGTAGAAGAACCGAAGACCAAAGAACACCCGAATCTGCTATGAAGGGCAGATTATGGATTTTGGTAGGAGAACCGAAGACCAAAGAACACCCGAATCTGCTGTGAAGCGCAGATCATGGATTTGGTAGAAAAACCAAAGACCAAAGAACACCCGAATCTGCTGTGAAGGGCAGATTATGGATCTGGTAGAAGAACCGAAGACCAAAGAACACCTGAATCTGCTGTGGAGGACAGTTTATGGATCTGGTAGAAGAACCGAAGACCAAAGAACACCTGAATCTGCTGTGAAGGGCAGATTATGGATTTTGGTAGAAGAACCGAAGACCAAAGAACACCCGAATCTGCTGTGAAGCGCAGATTATGGATCTGGTAGAAGAACCGAAGACCAAAGAACACCCGAATCTGCTATGAAGGGCAGATTATGGATCTGGTAGAAGAACCGAAGTCCAACGAACACTCGAATCTGCTGTGAAGGGCAGATTATGGATCTGGTAGAAGAACCGAAGACCAAAGAACACCCGAATCTGCTGTAAAGGGCAGATTATGGATCTGGTAGAAGAACCGAAGACCAAAGAACACCGAATCTGCTGTGAAGGGCAGATTATGGATCTGGTAGAAGAACCGAAGACCAAAGAACACCCGAATCTGCTGTGAAGGGCAGTCTGGAGGAATTCCACCGGCACATCTAGGACAATTGGTGGTCAGACACTGATGTCAGGCTCACAATCTCTGTTCCAGTTCATCCCAAATGTGTTTGAGGTCCTAGATGTGTTGGTTGTAATAGAAGAACTTGCTCAGAGCTGAGAGTGAGTGGTAGCTCAGTGGTCAGGGTGTTGGGCTATTAATCTGAAGGATGGGGGTTCAAATCCTAGGTCCACTGAAGTTACCAGTGTGGGTCCTTGAGCAAGACCCTTAACCCTCATTGCTCCAGGGATGTTGTGATTAACCCTGTGCTCACCTTGTAAGTCGCTTTGGACAAAAGTGTCTGCGAAATGACCAAATGTAATGTAAATGTAGACAAGACTATTAGTCCAGCAGCTGTGTATGACACAAAACTCCAAAATCGTGTAGAAAGACTTTGCAGCAGAGGGTAAGCCGTTATACCTGCAATGAGGGGAACCAACTTAGAACATGATGTCATTACAGCTGCTGAAGATGTAACGGGTTTCTAAATACGTCTGTACACATAGTTACGGTCATGATGGTACTCGTAAAATATCGCAATGATTGGGTTTTAACAGCCTCATGCAGTTCTACACCTACAGAAAAAAAAACCCTTACACTGCAAAAAAACAACAACCCATCATTCATATCCTGAGCATTTTATGGTTCGCCCAAAACAAGCCATTCTAATTGATTTTGGTAGGGATGAGCTGCAATATTCGCTGATTCGACGATTCGATTCGGAGAACCGTAGTCGACTATGAACCTCATAGTCGAATGTACCATTTTGACCACATGGGGATGTCCATGGCTCCTGCTAAGCATTAGTTTTTACATGAAATGTCTTTGTTTTCGTTATATATATAGCCTTTTGTCAAATAAAATCATCCTAATTTCTAGAAAAAAAAAAGAAAAAGAAAAAAAGGGTTTTCTTTTGTTAGAAAAATCTTTTTTAAAAACTACGCTTATAGCGCCATCTTGTGGTGAAATTTTAACTGATTCGACTATCAGTCGACTATAGGGAAAATTTGACGAATCAGATTCGACTACGAAAATCTGTAGTTGAATACAGCCCTAGATTTTGGACTCTTGCAAGCTAGAAGGATGATTGCTCTGTTTTGGAAAAAAACATACACATCTTCAAAAGATGTATGGCTAAAAGAGATGGCAGCTTGTGTTGTACTTGAAAAGCTGACGTATATATGTATATGATGGGCAATAGAATTTGAAAAGGTATGGAAACCTTTAGTACAATTTTTAGAAAGAGTAAATACATAAACACTTGAAGTTGCTGTTTAGTGTTGGGTGTTTATTATTTATTCATTCATTCATTATCTTCCACTTTATCCTCTATTAGGGTCGCGGTGTGGTTCCCCATGCCCATCCAGGGGAGAACGTTTCGTGCGCTGGGCAGATACACCCAGGACAGGGCGCCAATCCATCGCTGGGCACACACTCACTCACACATACAGAACTCTATATGGGGCAATTTGGAGAACTCAATTGACTTGATCCATGTTTTTGGACTGTGGGAGGAAACCAGAGAACCCGGAGGAAACCCACGCAGACACGGGGAGAACATGGAAACTCCACCCAGATGGGGATTCGAACCGGGAATCCCTAGCGCTGAGAGGCGAACGTGCCAACCACTAAGCCACCGTGCCGTCTATATTTTTATTATTATTATTATTATTATTATTATTATTATTATTATTATTATTTGTTTTAATTGAAATGTGTGAACTATTATTTGTAAATTAGATAGCAAGCTATGGATATGTTACTGTTTGATCTAAATAATGTGATTTGTCTAATTGTTCGCATGTTTGGAAAAATCCAATAAAAATATTGTTAAAAAAAAAAAAAAAAAAAAAAGAAACATTCATAAAACATGACCCCTGCACACTCTGTTCTGGGGTCAGCATTCTGATGCTGAAATCTGTTAATATGTGACCAATGAAGGACGCATGACGGCGGCACGGCGACCCATGGACCGGGAAAAGGTCTGCAGCAGAAAATCCCCGGACTGAAGCGAAACTGGGCCACGCACGTCGGTTTGGAAGCAGCGTCGTGATCCTGCCCCCTACACAACTTCTCCCACGATGCACCGCAAGTAAAAAGTCAAACACACAAACCACATCCTCCGACCACGATGAATCATTCCATTCGCTCGCTTCACGCCGACACGCTGTGAGAATTGCATTGACGTGAACGCGGAGACAAAAATCACAAAAAAAGAAAGTAACTTAGAACTGTGTACTTATGTTTAGTTAAGAAAGGGCAAAAACATGGGGGGAGGGGGTTTACTCTAGAGATGATATGATTACAGATTTCGCTGGTATGATAATTGGCTTAGAAATAATCATGATTATCAATTAACTTCACCAGACATCACAAACACACACACACACACAAACATATTTACATGTGTGTATATTATATTTAATATGTATATATAATATATGTATATACATATAATATAATATATAATAATATGTATGATATATATATATGGCTATATATAATATAATCATGATTATACAATTATACATATATATATATATATATATATATATATAATATATATATATATATAATATATATATACACACACACACACACATATACATATATATATATATATATATATATATGTATATAATAGTATATATGTAAATATATACATATAATATACATACACACACATACATATGAAGCGAAACTATAACAAAGTATTTGGAAAGCATCGTCACAATACACCACACACCCACACACACACACATACATATATGTATATATATATATATATATATATATATATATATATATATAATATATATATCTGTGTGTGGTGTGTTTTGTGTGTGTGTAGTGTGTAATAATACAACACATAGAATGTTCAGCATGTCTATATAGTGGAGAACCTGACAAACCGCAGCTTAAAATTTTGCACTTCCGCAATAATACCAGGGGGCGCTCTGTACAGTACGAGGCACCTGAGCTGGGTGTGTGCGTGTGAGGCGCGCCGGCTGCAGTGGGTGTGTCTGCAGTACAGGTTTTGATCTGCCGGGTGGAATGTTGACTCGGGACACGAGGAATGCGTCCTCACTTTCTCCTACAATAAAGCTATAAAGTCTGAGCGAGAAACACTGCTCCAGCAACTGGGAGGAAACACCAAGCACTTCAGGTTTGTGTGGTGCGGTTCTAGGGACTTACAGATAGGAAGTACCCTGAGAACTACATACCTTTCTGGTAATTGTTTTGTGTGTGGCGGAAAAACACAGTGCATAAAGTTCCCTAATTAAGCACGTTCTATTTCCCTAATCTCCTAAAGCTTATATATATATATATATATATATATATATATATATATATATATATATATAAGTTAGGCCACGCCCCGTTCTCATTCTATTTTCTATTTCCTCCATTCACCACATAGATGGACTTTGTAGTTCTACAATTCCAGACTGTAGTCCATCTGTGTTCTGTGTGTTTGTTAGTCCCCTGTTGGTTCTCCATCACAGAACAGGTAGAATTTGGGTGGTGGATTGTTTATAGTCAGTTCTGCAGTGACACTGAGGCAGTGAGGGGGTTCTAGTGCAGCAGTGCTGCTGGAGTTTCATTTCAACACCTCAGTGACACTGCCGGGATAGGACCCAATAATCCCTGCTCTGTAGTGCTACCATGGAGTTCCTGGTTATTAGAACAGAGTACACAGTATTTAAAGGAGTGTTGACACAGGATTTAACTACACAGTATGTAGTTAGGCCACGCCCCCTTTCTATTTCCTCCACTTACCACATAGATGGACTTTGTAGTTCTACAATTCCAGACTGTAGTCCATCTGTGTTCTGTGTGTTTGTTAGTCCCCTGTTGGTTCTCCATCACAGAACAGGTAGAATTTGGGTGGTGGATTGTTTATAGTCAGTTCTGCAGTGACACTGATGCAGTGAGGGGGTTCTAGTGCAGCAGTTCTGCTGGAGGTTCATTTCAACACCTCAGTGACACTGCTGTGATAGGACCCAATAATCCCTACTCTGTGGTTCTACTATTGGGGTTCTGAGCATTAGAACAGAGTACACAGTATTTAAAGGAGTGTTGACACAGGATTTAACTACACAGTATGTAGTTAGGCCACGCCCCCTTTCTATTTCCTCCACTTATCACATAGATGGACTTTGTAGTTCTACAATTCCAGACTGTAGTCCATCTGTGTTCTGTGTGTTTGTTAGTCCCCTGTTGGTTCTCCATCACAGAACAGGTAGAATTTGGGTGGTGGATTGTTTATAGTCAGTTCTGCAGTGACACTGATGCAGTGAGGGGGTTCTAGTGCAGCATTTAAACACCTCAGTGACACTGCCGTGATAGGACCCAATAATCCCTGCTCTGTGGTTCTACTATTGGGGTTCTGAGCATTAGAACAGAGTACACAGTATGTACTGTAGAACCCAAACAGATGGACTACAGAATGTCATTATAGAACTACAAAGTCCATCTTTACAGGACGTGGAACTGAGATGATGGATGGATGGATGGATGTTTAATAACCAGCAGGTGTGATTGTGGCGTGTCTGTCTGTCTGTCTGTCTGTCTGTCTGTCTGTCTGTCTGTCTGTCTGTCTGTCTGTCTGTCTGTCTGTCTGTCTGTCTGTCTGTCTGTCTGTCTGAGCTGAATTAAAGGAAGTGTTGAAATAAAGCACAAGCCGCTTCAGGTTGACGATTCACTCAGCTGGCACTGAACCAACACAAAGGGGGCGTGGCCTCTCAAACATCGCAAATATTTGCCGACCTGCGTTTTAACAAACGGCCGTCTGTACTCATTCATTAACTGCTAATTAGTTTAATTTCCCTGGAAACGAGAGACGATCCGATCCTTTCCTCCTCGTCACTTTGATGAAAGACACCCTTAACCACGTGGGGGATCCTCAGGCGTGAGGTGTGTGTGTGTGTGTGTGTGTGTGTGTGTGTGTGTGTGTGTGCCACCAGAGGAGCCGGTTCTGTTACTGCTGATTCGAACGTCCTGGGATTTTGATCCACACCGGGTTCTGAATTACTGAGAATCTTTAATGACACAGAAACCTGTGGTTGTGTGTGTGTGTGGGTGTGTGTGTGTGTGTGTGTGTGTGTGTGTGTCGTCATTAAACCATCACGGTTTTCAAGACACAGTGAGCTTTGAGAACGAAATTCCGATCGAATGATCCTTAAGTCAACATGGATGTTTGTATCGTGTTCCATAAAACGCCATTATTAAGACATCGGCTTCACAGAATTACATTGGAACATTCATTCATTTATTCATTATCTTCCGCTTTATCCTCTATTAGGGTCGCGGTGGGGTTCCCCATGCCCATCCAGGGGAGAACGTTTCGGGCGCTGGGCAGATACACCCAGGACAGGGCGCCAATCTATCACTGGGCAACATTGGAACAATATTGGAATAACATTTTATTTAGCAGCACGGTGGCTTAGTGGTTGGCATGAATCCCCATCTGGGTGGAGTTTCCCTGTTCTCCCCGTGTCCGCGTGGGTTTCCTCCGGGTTCTCCGGTTTCCTCCCACAGTCCAAAAAACATGGATCAAGTCAAGTGAGTTCTCCAAATTGCCCCATATAGAGTGTGTCTGTGTGAGTGAGTGTGTGCCCAGTGATGGATTGGCGTCCTGGCCTGGGTGTATCTGCCCAGCGCCCGAGACGTTCTCCCCTGGATGGGCATGGGGAACCCCATAGCGACCCTAATAGAGGATAAAACGGAAGATAATGGATGGATGAACAAATAATGGGGCGGCACGGTGGCTTAGTGGTTGGCATGTTCTCCTCTCAGCGCTAGGGATTCACGTTCGAATCCCAATCTGGGTGGAGTTTCCATGTTCTCTTCATGTCCGCGTGGGTTTCCTCTGGGTTCTATGGATTCCTCCCACAGTCCAAAAAACATGGATCAAGTCAAGTGAGTTCTCCAAATTGCCCCATATAGAGTGTGTGTGTGAGTGAGTGTGTGTCCAGTGATAGATTGGCGTCCTGTCCTGGGTGTATCTGCCCAGCGCCCGAAACGTTCTCCCCTAGATGGGCATGGGGAACCCCCCCCGCGACCCTAATAGAGAATAAAGTGGAAGATAATGAATGAATGATTAGGGATTTATAGTTGGGTATAGTGTATCCATTACTGGGCGCACACATTATTATTATTGGGGCAATTTAGAGCAGCTGATTAAGGGGAGAACGTTTCGGGCGCTGGGCAGATACACCCAGGACAGGGCGCCAATCCATCACTGACACACTCACTCACACAGACACACTCTATATGGGGCAATTTGGAGAACTCAATTGACCTTGATCCATGTTTTTGGACTGTGGGAGGAAACCGGAGAACCCGGAGGAAACCCACGCGGACACGGGGAGAACGTGGAAACTCCACCCAGATGGGGATTCGAACCGGGAATCCGTAGTGCTGAGAGGAGAACATGAGAACCATTAAGCCACCGTGCCGCCTAAATCCCTAATCAGCATTTACTAATCACATCATTAAACTCAAATCCACGGAACGTTGTGAGCTTTGAAATATGAAATCTGGGTTCTCCGTCTGATGGGACTCACCGCAGCGGTCCCTGATGACGAGGCCTCGGCCCTCTCTCAGGTTGATGGACAGCAGGTATGCTTTCTGAGCGTCCCTCTGGTTCTCGCAGCCCGTCCCGCCGTCTCCAGCCATGTCCCCGACCTAACGGCAAGAGCAGAGCGGCACACTCACCATCTGAGCTGCTTTAATAATCCGGACACCCGAAACCCACCGCTCCGGTTCTAAAACCCGCATGCTGCTTAATATGCGGCTAAAATACGGAACTTAAGCCGGCTACATACAAACAGCATCCTCCTTCCAGACAGGAAGTTCTCCAAACATTGTTTCAGGGTTTAATATCACAAATATCTAAATCGGCGGCTAAGTGGTTAGCATGTTCTCCTCTCAGCACTAGGGATTCCCGCTTCGAATCCCCATCTGGGTGGAGTTTCTGCCCAGCGCCCGAAACGTTCTCCCCTGGATGGGCATGGGGAACCCCCCCCGATACCCCATTAGAGGATAAAGCGGAATATAATGGATGGATGGCATGGCGGTGTAGTGGTTGGCATGTTCTCCTCTCAGCTCTAGGGATTCAGGTTCGAATCCCCATCTGGGCAGAGTTTCCACGTTCTCCCCGTGTCCGCGTGGGTTTCCTCCGGGTTCTCCGGTTTCCTCCCACAGTCCAAAAACATGGATCAAGTCAATTGAATTCTCCAAATTGCCCCATATAGAGTGTGTCTGTGTGAGTGAGTGTGTGTCCAGAGATAGATTGGCGCCCTGTCCTGGGTGTATCTGCCCAGTGCCCGAAACGTTCTCCCCTGGATGGGCATGGGGAACCCCACCGCGACCCTAATAATGAATGAATCGGTGCGTACTATGACCCGGGCTTGTGACGCAAAATCACTTTCTTGTCAGAAAAAACATCCATTCATTCATTATCTCCCGCTTTAGGTAGATAATGGGGGGAGGGGGGGTTCTCCATGCCCATCCAGGGGAGAACGTCTCGGGCGCTGGGCAGATACACCCAGGACAGGACACCAATCCATCGCAGGACACACACTCACTCACACAGACACACTCTATATGGGGCAATTTGGAGAACTCAATTGACTTGATCCATGTTTTTGGACTGTGGGAGGAAACCAGAGAACCCGGAGGAAACCCACATGGACACGAGGAGAACATGGAAACTCCACCCAGATGGGGATTCGAACCGGGAATCCCTAGTGCTGAGAGGAGAACGTGCTAACCACTAAGCCACCGTGCCGCGAAAAAACTTCCAGATAACCTTAATATAATATTACCCCCCGCACAATTACATCACTCACTCTCTCCACCAATCACAGGGCTCGCTGCTCGAAGGCATAACCAGAAACACATCATTTAACACTGATGACATACAGTAGCAGGCAAAAGTTTGGCCACGCCCCCTTTTTGCTCCACTCATTGTCCATGTTCTCAGTTCCACTTACTGTAAAGATGGACTTTGTAGTTCTACAATGAAATTCTGTAGTCCATCTGTTTGGGTTCTACAGTACATACTGTGTACTCGGTTCTAATGGTCAGAGCCCCAGTAGTAGAACCACAGAGCAGGGATTATTGGGTCCTATCCCAGCAGTGTCACTGAGGTGTTTAAATGAAACTAGACACTAGAACCCCCTCACTGCATCAGTGTCACTGCAGAACTGACCATAAACAATCCACCACCCAAATTCTACCTGTTCTGTGATGGAGAACCAACAGGGGACTAACAAAAACCAATGTTCTCAGTTCCACTTATTGTAAAGATGGACTTTGTAGTTCTACAATGACATTCTGTAGTCCATCTGTTAGTGTTCTACAGTACATACTGTGTACCCTGTTCTAATGGTCAGAGCCCCAGTAGTAGAACCACAGAGCAGGGATTATTTGGTCCTATCCCGGCAGTGTCACTGAGGTGTTTAAATGAAACTCCAGCAGCACTGCTGCACTAGAACCCCCTCACTGCATCAGTGTCACTGCAGAACTGACTATAAACAATCCACCACCCAAATTCTACCTGTTCTGTGATGGAGAACCAACAGGGGACTAACAAACACACAGAACACAGATGGACTACAGTCTGGAATTGTAGAACTACAAAGTCCATCTATATGCTAAGTGGAGGAAATAGAAAGGGGGCATGGCCTAACTACATACACTTTAAATCCTGTGTCAACACTGTAAACACAGGCTCCTTTAAATACTGTGTACTCGGTTCTAATGGTCAGAACCCCAATAGTAGAACCACAGAGCAGGGATTATTTGGTGGGGGCATTATACCTATCCCAGCAGTGTCTTATTTCCACTTACCATATAGATGGACTTTGTAGTTCTACAATGACATTCTGTAGTCCATCTGTTAGTGTCCTACAGTACATACTGTGTACTCTGTTCTAATGGTCTGAACCCCAATAGTAGAACCACAGAGCAGGGATTATTTGGTCCTATCCCGGCAGTGTCACTGAGGTGTTTGAAATGAAACTCCAGCAGCACTGCTGCACTAGAACCCCCTCACTGCATCAGTGTCACTGCAGAACTGACCATAAACAATCCACCACCCAAATTCTACCTGTTCTGTGATGGAGAACCAACAGAGAACCGAGAACCAACAGGGGACTAACAGCAAAAGTCCATCTATATGTTAAGTAGATATAGAAATAGACCATTCAGCATGAAGGGGGTGTGGCCAAACATTTGAGTATATTAAATGTATATTAAATTCATATTACACTTATAGACAAACACAAGCAGCGTCCCGAGTTCCAAAAGGTTCCGTATGAAGCCCTGAAACACCGATATGACGATAAATACTACTCACAGTGAGGTGTTCCGGATCTTGGAGCGTGAGCGAATCGCTGTCATGATGCTCAACCTGCTGTTTGTGCTGCATGAAGAAAAGAAATGATATTTAAAAGTGTTTAGTTGTATAAATGTCAAATAAATGGTAGATCAGGAGGAAGCCTCGTGTTGTTAGAGCTGGTGGAGTTCTAAAGCAGAACCACGCTGAGGTTTGGGGTTCTGGAAAGTATGTGGGACTTACGGCGAAATTAAAAAGGCCTTAACGGCAGGAGATCTTAAGCCACGCTGACGAAGAGTGAGGGGGGCGTGGCGTTCCGCTGAACGAATCGAGTATGAATTAAGAATTTAGTTACTAGGATAATACCAGTGCGGCGGCACGGTGGCATAGTGGTTGGCATGTTCTCCTCTCAGCACTAGGGATTCCCGGTTCGAATCCCCATCTGGGTGGAGTTTCCATGTTCTCCCCGTGTCCGTGTGGGTTTCCTCCAGGTTCTCTGGTTTCCTCCCTCAGTCCAAAAACATGGATCCAGGTCAATTGAGTTCTCCAAATTGCCCCATATAGAGTGTGTGTGTGTGAGTGAGTGTGTGTCCAGTGATAGATTGGCGCCCTGTCCTGGGTGTATCTGCCCAGCACCCGAAACGTTCTCCCCTGGATGGGCATGGGGAACCCCACCGCGACCCTAATAGAGGATAAAGCGGAAGATAATGGATGGATATACAATACATTTTTTTTTTTTTATTCCTGATGGTATGGTATGGTATGTTCTTCAGTTAGTGTTGGGGATTCCCGGTTCTAATCCCCATCTGGGTGGGTTTCCTCCCACAGTCTAAAAACATGGATCAAGGTCAAGTGAATTCTCCAAATTGCCCCCATATAGAGTGTGTCTGTGTGAGTGAGTGTGTACCCAGCGATAGATTGGTGTCCTATCCTGCCCAACGCCCGAAACGTTCTCCCCTGGATGGGCATGGGGAACCCCACCGCGACCCTAATAGAGGATAAAGCGGAAGATAATGGACGGATATACAACACATTTTTTTATTATTATTCCTGATGGTGATTAGTATGTTCTTCAGTTAGTGTTGGGGATTCCCGGTTCTAATCCCCAACTGGGTGGAGTTTCCATTTTCTCCCCATGTCCACGTGGGTTTCCTCCCACAGTCTAAAAACATGGATCAAGGTCAAGTGAATTCTCCAAATTGCCCCATATAGAGTGTGTCTGTGTGAGTGAGTGTGTACCCAGCGATAGATTGGCGTCCTATCCTGCCCAGCACCCGAAACGTTCTCCCCTGGATGGGCATGGGGAACCCCACCGCGACCCTAATAGAGGATAAAGCGGAAGATAATGGATGGATGGATAATACCAGTGCTTCCAGAAAACAGCCTACAGGGGGTTGGTAGATGTTTTTTAGTTAAGCAGTGGCAGTAAAGTGTTAAAGAACCCATGATTGATCAGCAGCACCACCACCATGTCACTGTAGAGCTAGGAACGCTCCACCACCCAAACCAAATCTCTCATACTGCACCTCTGTTGATCTTTCTGGCATCTCTCCACCTCCAGACTCCGCGTTGGTTCTACTCCCAGGCTGCTTCAACTCCATCTCCAGTTCCTCAGGAGCTTCCATGAAGTTCTCGTCTTCGTCCAGCCCCCCATCCACGAAGTCCCCGGACGTCCAATCGGATTCGTAGGGAGGTACGGTGGGCGAATCCGAACACTGGGCTCCGCCCCCTCTGTTCGCTCTCTGCTGCTGGAGGAGCGGCGTGGAATGTATCAGAGCGGGCGAGGGCCGGTTCGAGGGCGAGGGGGAGGGAGTGGACGTGGAGGAACCGGCGGCGCCCGTCCTCTGATCCAGCGCTCGTTCCGGTCGGACCTGCGGCTTGGTGGCCCTCCTCTGGCTGCCGCCGCGGACCAAGTGCATCAGGGGCTTGGCTTTTTGCCGCAAGTTGCCCCATACCGTCTTCCGCGAATCCATCCGAGGGGGTTAGAGTGAGTGGGACGCGGAACGGAGACGAGAACTCATACACAGAGGGGGGGAAGGTTGCCACGGCCTGCTGATATAAACAAAGAAAACTCAGAAAATGTACAACGTAGGCAACCGTAGTACAGTGTGTGTGTGTGTGTGTGTGTGTGTGTGTGTGTGTGGGGGGGGGGGGGTAGGGGGTGCTTCCCCATGACCATCAGGACAGGGCGCCAATCCATCGCTGGACACACACTTAATCACACACACAAACAGTATAGAGCAGCCATTCATTCATTCATTCATTATCTTCCGCTTTATCCTCAATTAGGGTCGCGGTGGGGTTCCCCATGCCCATCCAGGGGAGAACGTCTCGGGCGCTGGGCAGATACACCCAGGACAGGGCGCCAATCTATCACTGGGCACACTCTCACTCACACAGACACACACTCTATATGGGGCAATTTGGAGAACTCAATTGACTTGATCCATGTTTTTGGACTGTGGGAGGAAACCGGAGAACCCGGAGGAAACCCACAAAGACACGGGGAGAACATGGAAACTCCACCCAGATGGGGATTCGAACCAGGAATCCCTAGCGCTGAGAGGCGAACGTGCTAAAGCACTAAGCCACCGTGCCGCCTATAGAGCAGCCAATTCATTTAAATCCATGTTTTTGGACTGTGGGAGGAACCTGGAGAACCCGGAGGAAACCCACATGGACACAGAGAACATGGTAACTCCACCCAGATCGGGATTCAAACCTGGATCCCCGGGGTTGGGAGACGGACATGTTAACCACTAAGCCACCATGCTGCCCCATTATTTGTCCAGCCCTCCATTACCTTGCGCTTTATCCTATATTAGGGTCTTGGGGGGGGGGGTTCCCCATGCCCATCCAGGGGAGAACGTTTCGGGCGCTGGGCAATCTATCACTGAACACACACTCACTCACACAGACACACTCTATATGGGGCAATTTGGAGAATTCAATTGACTTGATCTATGTTTTTGGACTGTGGGAGGAAACCGGAGAACCCGGAGGAAACCCACGCGGACACGGGGAGAACATGGAAACTCCACCCAGATTGGGATTCGAACCGGGAATCCCTAGCGCTGAGAGGAGAACATGCTAAACCACTAAGCCACCGTGCCGCCCACTATTAATTATAATTAACTAAAATTAATAATTGTTCTGAGATGGTTGACTAATTCTATAAAGTGCTGAATCTTAGCTTTTGATTCGTTTACGTCTGAACTGCTGATCCGAATCCGAGTCCACTGTCTAGAACACAGACAAACACCGGGGACAGGTCACAGTACAGATGGACAAAACGCTCAGCCAATCAGATTTAAGGAACGGAACTACCCATTCCATCTGTGTTCTGTGTGTTTGTTAGTCCCCTGTTGGTTCTCCATCACAGAACAGGTAGAATTTGGGTGGTGGATTGTTTATAGTCAGTTCTGCAGTGACACTGATGCAGTGAGGGGGTTCTAGTGCAGCAGTGCATCAGTGACACTGCCGGGATAGGACCAAATAATCCCTGCTCTGTGGTGCTACCATGGAGTTCCTGGTTATTAGAACAGAGTACACAGTATTTAAAGGAGTGTTGACACAGGGTTTAAAGTGTATGTAGTTAGGCCACGCCCTCTTTCTATTTCCTCCACTTACAATATAGATGGACTTTGTAGTTCTACAATTCCAGACTGTAGTCCATCTGTGTTCTGTGTGTTTGTTCGTCCCCTGATGGTTCTCCATCACAGAACAGGTAGAATTTGGGTGGTGGATTGTTTATGGTCAGTTCTGCAGTGACACTGATGCAGTGAGGGGGTTCTAGTGCAGCATTTAAACACCTCAGTGACACTGCTGGGATAGGACCAAATAATCCCTGCTCTGTGGTTCTACTATTGGGGTTCTGTCCATTAGAACAGGGTACACAGTATGTACTGAAGAACCCAAACAGATGGACTACAGAATGCCATTATAGAACTACAAAGTCCATCTTTACAGTAAGTGGAACTGAGAACATTGTTTTTTGTTAGTCCCCTGTTGGTTCTCCATCACAGAAAAGGTAGAATTTGGGTGGTGGATTGTTTACAGTCAGTTCTGCAGTGACCCTGATGCAGTGAGGGGGTTCTAGTGCAGCAGTGCTGCTGGAGTTTCATTTAAACACCTCAGTGACACTGCCGGGATAGGAATAATGATTTTTTTTTTCATGAATCATCTTCCGCTTTATCCTCTATTAGGGTCGCGTTTGGGTTCCCCATGCTCATCCAGGGGAGAACGTCTCGGGCGCTGGGCAGATAGACCCAGGACAGGACGCCAATCCATCGCTGGGCACACACTCACTCACACAGACACACTCTATATGGGGCAATTTGGAGAACTCAATTGACTTGATCCATTTTTTTTTTTGGACTGTGGGAGGAAACCGGAGAACCCGGAGGAAACCCACGCGGACACGGGGAGAACATGGAAACTCCACCCAGATGGGGATTCAAACTGGGAATCCCTAGCGCTGAGAGGAGAACATGCCAACCACTAAGCCACCGTGCCGCCTGAGGGTTTGTTCAGTACACTTAATATCACTTGCTCTGTGATATCTCGTTTTGCGCCCCCCAGGCACCGCACCCCCCACTATTTGAGAAGCACTGCTGTAAGTGGAACTGAGAACGTGAACATTAGGAATGTACCAGAGCTGTTCCTCATAACGATGTTCTGCAGGAACCTTTATTGTCCTTCAGGATCTCAAATCTTATCAAGCTTTATATTTACGCACACACTTCAGAACCTAATTTCTTTTCACCAAATTGTTCCGGTGAACTGAACCTTGAAACGAAGGAAACCCAAACCCGGCTGTGTTCTGTGGTGTTCCGTGTTCCTGGTTCTCGATCGGCTTTTTAATGAGGTTCCTGAGAACCAGTCTGAATTGCTTCACACATGCAACAGCACGCAGCATTTACACAACGGCCTCAAGACACGGAACATAAATAACAAGGTTACAGTGCAGCATGCTCATATAATCATCATAATTATAATAATTGGTTTAACTTTGATGGTGGCTTAGTGGTTGGCATGTTCTCCTCTCAGCGCTAGGGATTCTCACTTCGAATGCACATCTGGGTGGAGTTTCCATGTTCTCCCCGTGTGCGTGTGGGTTTCCTCCGGGTTCTCCGGTTTCCTCCCACAGTCCAAAAACATGGATCAAGTCAATCCAGTTCTCCAAATTGCCCCATATAGAGTGTGTCTGTGTGAGTGAGTGTGTGCCCAGCGATGGATTGGCGTCCTGTCCTGGGTGTATCTGCCCAGCGCCCGAAACGTTCTCCCCTGGATGGGCATGGGGAACCCCCCCGCGACCCTAATAGAGGATAAAGCAGAAGATAATGGATGGATGGTTTAGCTTTGATGGGCGGCACGGTTGCTTAGTGGTTGGCATGTTCTCCTCTCAGCGCTAGGGATTCCCGGTTGGAATCCCAATCTGGGTGGAGTTTCCATGTTCTCTCCCCCTGTCCACATGGGTTTCCTCCCACAGTCCAAAAACATGGATCAAGTCAATCCAGTTCTCCAAATTGCCCCATATAGAGTGTGTCTGTGTGAGTGAGTGTGTGTCCAGTGATAGATTGGCGCCCTGTCCTGGGTGTATCTGCCCAGCGCCCGAAACGTTCTCCCCTGGATGGGCATGGGGAACCCCACCGTGACCCTAATAGAGGTTAAAGCGGAAGATAATGGATGGATGGATGGTTTAGCTTTGATGGGCGGCACGGTGGCTTAGTGGTTGGCATGTTCTCCTCTCAACGCTAGGGATTCCCGGTTCGAATCCCATTCTGGGTGGAGTTTCCATGTTCTCCCCGTGCCCGCGTGGGTTTCCTCCGGGTTCTCCGGTTTCCTCCCACAGTTTAAAAACATGGATCAAGTCAATTGAATTCTCCAAATTGCCCCATATAGAGTGTGTCTGTGTGAGTGAGTGGGTGTCCAGTGATAGATTGGCGCCCTGTCCTGGGTGTATCTGCCCAGCACCCAAAACGTTCTCCCCTGGATGGGCATGGGGAACCCCCCACGACCCTAATAGAGGATAAAGCGGAAGATAATGAATGAATGAATATAATAAATTCAACGAACGTTACCAAAAACACAGTTATTGTGGTTTTTCACCTGCAGGCTGATAAAAGGGAATGAAAGCAGAAACTCGTCAGTCCACAGAGGATTACGACATCCGCTCATGTAAACAGCCTGCATTCTGTCCAGTCAGCACAATAATCCCAAACCAGATTAATATCCTTTAGAACCGGGAAGTGGGGGGGGGGGGGGCTGGGAATTAATTCTCGGAGGCAGAACTCTGATGGAGGCGCCGTTTTGGATTATCAGAGAGCTGGGCCTCACACACACCTGCACCCAGCATCCTTCAGAGACGGGGCGTTATTGCCCCCGGTCCAATCAGAAGCTCTCGGCGCCCGGCTGAGCCCACGGACGTGTCTTTTCAGAATCCTGAAAGCGTTCTGCATTTGTTTGGAAGTGGAGCAAGGGTGTTGGCTGTGTGTGTAAATAGATCAGAGCAGAGATACGGAACGACGGGAAAGCCGGAGGAAGGCTTTTTAAGGTTTTAGAACGGCTGGTTCCGGCCTTTTAATCTGATTGGCTGAGCCGTTTGTCCAGCTGTGACATTGTTGGCAATAATGCACACCTCACACTCTGCAGGGAATCAGTCGGTCATTATTAATGCTAATAAATAATAATAATAATAATGTGCAGGGCCGGCACGGTGGCTTAGTGGTCAGCACGTTCGCCTCTCAGTGCTAGGGATTCCCGGTTCGAATCCCCATCTGGGTGGAGTTTCCATGTTCTCCCCGTGTCCGCGTGGGTTTCCTCCGGGTTCTCCGGTTTCCTCCCACAGTCCAAAAACATGGATCAAGTTGTTTCCATCCATTCATTACTCGGGCGCTGGGCAGATAGACCCAGGACAGGGCACCAATCCATCGCTGGGTACTCATTAATAGACACAAACACACTCTATATGGGGCAATTTAGAGAACTCCAATAACTTGATCCATGTTTTTGGACTGTGGGAGGAAACCCACGCGGACACGGGGAGAACATGGAAACTCCACCTAGATGGGGATTCGAACCGGGAATCCCTAGCGCTGAGAGGAGAACGTGCTAACCACTAAGCCACCGTTCCACCCTTATTAATTTATATTAATTTTATTATTATTAATGCTAATAAATAATAATAATGTCCAGGGGCGGCACGGTGGCTTAGTGGTCGGCATGTTCTCCTCTCAGCACTAGGGAATCCCGGTTCGAATCCCCATCTGGGTGGAGTTTCCATGTTCTCCCCGTGTCCGCGTGGGTTTCCTCCGGGTTCTCCGGTGTCCTCCCACAGTCCAAAAACATGGATCAATTCAATTGAGCTCTCCAAATTGCCCCATATAGAGTGTGTTTGTGTCTATGAGTGAGTGTGTGTCCAGTGATGGATTGGCGCCCTGTCCTGGGTCTATCTGCCCAGCGCCCGAGACGTTCTCCCCTGGATGGGCATGGGGAGAGCCCATCCAGGCTCTCCCCCCCCCCCGCGACCCTAATAGAGGATAAAGCGGGAGATAATGAATGAATGAATGAATAATGTCCAGCTTCCTATTAATTCTATACTAGGGTCGCCCAGAAGAGGGCGCCAATCTATCGCTGGCACACACTCACTTACACATACACACTCTATATGGGGCAATTTGGAGCATTTAATTGACTTGAGGCAGTGACTCCCGGTTCCCGGTTCGAATCCCCATCTGGGTGGAGTTTCCATGTTCTCCCCGTGTCCGCGTGGGTTTCCTCCGGGTTCTCCGGTTTCCTGGGTGTATCTGCCCAGCGCCCGAAACATTCTCCCCATATCATGTGGGTTTCCCCCGGGTTCTCCGGTTTCCTCCCACAATCCAAAAACATGGACCAAGTCAATTGAGTTCTCCAAATTGCCCCATATAGAGTGTGTGTGTGTGTGAGTGAGTGTGTGCCCAGTGATAGATTGGCGTCCTGTCCTGGGTGTGTCTGCCCAGCGCCCGAAACGTTCTCCCCTGGATAGGCATGGGGAACCACCCCACAACCGTAATATAGGATATAGGAAGATAATGAATGAATGAATGAATGAATAATTGACCTTGATCCATGTTTTTGGACTGTGGGAGGAAACCGGAGAACCCGGAGGAAACCCATGTGGACACAGGGAGAACATGGAAACTCCACCCAGATTGGGATTCGAACCGGGATCTTCAGCCAGAGAGGCGAACGTGTTGCCTTTATAATAATGTATAGATTATTATACTCAGCTGTTCCCACTAGGGGTCAGCACAGAGATCATTTTCCTCAATCTGACCCTGTCCTGAGAATGCTGCTCCTCACCACAGCCCTAACCCTGCATGTGGTACCTCCTTCATCCCCAGCATCCTTCTGCCTCCTTACCCCCCTCCATCCAAACCCCCTCCATCTAGAACCTCATAAGAACCTCATATAGGAATACCCCTGAAGCGAAACAGGAATGCAAACGGGCCGCCTACGTCAGGCGTCGCTCAGCAGTGAGAGGGCATGGCAGAGGTCTGAGTCAGACTGAGACACGTTCTTCAGCACGGAGAACAACAAGCTGCTGGAACAATAAATCCACCTCAATACTACGGTTACCATGGAGATACCAAAAACAAAGAACCAGGAGGTTACAATTAAACATGTGTACTGTACAGCTATAGTACTGAATACCGAATAACACTGTTCTAGGGTGGAGGGGGGGGTTCCTCATGCCCATCCAGGGGAGAACGCTTTGGGTGCAGGGCAGATACACCCAGGACAGGACGCCGATCAATTGCTGGGCTCGGACACTCACACTACATGGGGCAATTTAGGGCATCCAATTCACCTTGAATCCATGTAACCAAGCTATAGTATTTGTGTGATAAATATACGTGTGTGTGTGTGTGTGTGTGGGATGGATTGGGTGTCCTGGGTGTATCTGCCCAGCGCCCGAAACGTTCTCCCCACATCATGTGGGTTTGCACCAGGTTCTCTGGTTTCCTCCCACAGTCCAAAAACATAGATTCAAGGTGAACTGAATGCTAAATTGCCCCTATTAGTGTGTGTGTGTGCGAGTGTGGAGTCCTGTTCTGGATGCATCCAAACCAACTCAAAACGTTTTTCCTGTATCACGTGGGTTTGCACCAGGTTCTCCGGTTTCCTCCCACAGTCCAAAACATGGATTCAAGGTGAACTGGCTGCTCTATATTGCCCCTATATACTGTGTTACTGAGTTACTATATATGTGTTGAGTCTTGATCCCTGTCTCCGGTTTCCTCCCACAGTCCAAAAACATGGATCAAGGTCAATTGAATTCTCCAAATTGCCCCATATAGAGTGTGTCTGTGTTTCTGTGTGAGTGAGTGTGTGTCCAGCGATAGATTGGTGTCCTGTCCTGGGTCTATCTGCCCAGCGCCTGAAACGTTCTCCCCTGGATGGGCATGGATGGAGAAACCCCCCCCCCCCCCCCCCAACAACCCTAATAGAGGATAAAGCGGATGATAATGTAAGGATGTACACACAACATTGGATTTGAATAGATATAATATAAATGGGCAACATGGTGGCTTAGTGGTTAGCATGTTCTCCTCTCAGAGCTAGTGATTCCCGGTTCGAATCCCAAGTTTCCATGTTCTCTCCGTGTCTGCGTGGGTTTCCTCCGGGTTCTCCGGTTTCCTCCCACAGTCCAAAAACATGGCTCAAATTCAACTGAATTCTGCAAATTGCCCCATATAGAGTGTCTCTGTGTGTGAGTGAGTGTGTGCCCAGCGATGGATTGGCGCCCTGTCCTGGGTGTATCTGCCCAGCGCCCGAGACGTTCTCCCCTGGATGGGCATGGGGAACCCTACCGCGACCCTAATAGAGGATAAAGCGGGAGATGATGAATGAATGAATAATATAAATGGGCAAAACGGTGGCTTAGTGTTTAGCATGTTCTCCTCTCAGCACTAGAGATTCCCGGTTCGAATCCCCATCTGGGTGGAGTTTCCATGTTCTCCCCATATCTGCGTGGGTTTCCTCCGGGTTCTCCGGTTTCCTCCCACAGTCCAAAAACATGGCTCAAAGTCAATTGAATTCTGCAAATTGCCCCATATAAAGTGTCTCTGTGTGTGAGTGAGTGTGTGTCCAGCGATGGATTGGCGCCCTGTCCTGGGTGTATCTGCCCAGCGCCCGAGACGTTCTCCCCTGGATGGGCATGGGGAACCCTACCGCGACCCTAATAGAGGATAAAGCGGGAGATGATGAATGAATGAATAATATAAATGGGCAAAACGGTGGCTTAGTGTTTAGCATGTTCTCCTCTCAGCACTAGAGATTCCCGGTTCGAATCCCCATCTGGGTGGAGTTTCCATGTTCTCCCCATATCTGCGTGGGTTTCCTCCGGGTTCTCCGGTTTCCTCCCACAGTCCAAAAACATGGCTCAAGGTCAATTGAATTCTCCAAATTGCCCCATATAGAGTGTGTCTGTGTGAGTGAGTGTGTGTTCAGTGATAGATTGGCGTCCTGTACTGGGTGTATCTGCCCAGCGCCCGAGACGTTCTCCCCTGGATGGGCATGGATGGAGAACCCCCCCCCCCCCCTCCGGCGACCCTAATAGAGGATAAAGTGCAAGATAATGGATGGATAATGACTAAAACAATTCAATATGAAACATGACAGCCGATAAAGAATTAGATAAAGACTCTCGTGCTTAAAGATGATTGACACGGAAAAGTTACGATATAAAAAAGCAGGTAAGATGAAAAGCACTGAGGAATAAGTTCTGTAAAGAGTTTGCGGTTCTCCAGCTGTGGCGTCCAGGTGTTGGAGGTAACCTGAAAGCGCGGCTGCTGGCTTTTTATCGACTTTAAAGCGTTTTCTTACCTCAGAGTCTTCACTTCACAGTCCGGCTGAGGGCATGCTGTCCGGCGGGCTGTTCGACTCCGGCTGCCGCGCAAACCGAGGAGGCGGAGAGGCGACGAAGCAACAGCAAACGAGTGCACTTCCTTATCGGCGAATCGAATTGGTCCATACCGCTCTGCACCGCTGAACCGAGCGCTACGGATTCGGACACGGAGTCGAATAGCGTTGAGTGAAGCGGTTCTAAATGACGTGTGACGCAGAACCGAGCGCTGTTCGGAGTGAACCAAAGTGTAACGTTATTGTTGTATTAATCATTTTTCAACTGCATTTTTGAAGTGACGTAATAAAAGCATAACAGAGAACCAAACTACGACACGTTTTATATTAATATCGGCGGCGAGAAGTAAAGCTAAATGATTTAATTGATTCGATTCACTCACTGATTCAATTCACTGACTGAATCAATTCACTTACTGATTCAATATAGACGGCGAAAAGTAAAGCTAAAGTATTTAATCGATTCAATTCACTCACTGATTTAACATCGACGGCGACACGTAAACGTAATGATTTAATCGACTCGATTCACTCACTGATTCAATATCAACGACGAGAAGCTAAATGAATTAATCGACTCGATTCACTCACTGATTCAATTCACTCACTGAATCAATATCAACGACGAGAAGTAAAGCTAAATGATTTAATTGATTCGATTCACTCACTGACTCAATTCACTCACTAAATCAATTCACTTACTGATTCATTATCGACTGCGAGAAGTACAGCTAAATGATTTAATCGATTCGATTCACTCACTGAATCAATTCACTCACTAATTCATTATCAACGACGAAAAGTAAAGCTAAATGATTTAATCGATTCGATTCACTCACTGAATCAATTCACTCACTAATTCATTATCAACGACGAAAAGTAAAGATAAATGATTTAATCGATTCGATTAACTCACTGAATCAATTCACTCACTGATTCAATATCAACGACGAGAAGTAAAGCTAAATGATTTAATCGATTCGATTCACTCACTGAATCGCTTGTCTCATCCAGTGAGTCACATTGAACTCAATGACGGTAAATTAAAGAGTCACTTTCCTCCGTGAATCATCCGAATGCAGCTATTATAGAGTAAGTGACTCTGAACCGAGAGCTGCGACACACTGAAATGAGGCAGTTAATCGTAATGAAATTGAATTAAATGAGCAAACAGATTGGAAGTGGTCTTTGATGCCCTCTGCTGGCTACATTGAGAACTACACACTGATAAAACGTCAAAAAGTGATGAAGGGATCTATTTTGCCTGCTGTGCTTTAGTCCTCCACAAGGATTCAAGGTATATTGGCTGCTCTAAAATGCCCCTATATAGTGTGTGCATGTAAGTAAGTGCGCCCAGTGATAGATTGGCGCCCTGTCCTGAGTGTATCTGCCCAGAACCTGAAACGTTCTCCCCTGGATGGGCATAGGGAACCCCCCCACCCCACCCCCCTAGTAGAGAATTAAGTGAAATATAATAAGGATGGGCGGCACGGTGGTTTAGTGGTTAGCATGTTCTCCTCTCAGCTCTAGGGATTCACGGTTCGAATCCCCATCTGGGTGGAGTTTCCATGTTCTCCCCGTGTCCGCGTGGGTTTCCTCCGGGTTCTGCGGTTTCTCCCCACAATCCAAAAACATGGATCAAGTCAATTGAGTTCTCCAAATTGCCCCATATAGAGTGTGTTTGTGTGAGTGAGTGAGTGTATGTTCAATGATAGATTGCCCCCCTGTTCTGAGTGTATCTGCCCAGAACCTGAAACATTCTCCTTTGAATGGGCATGGGGAACCCCCCACCCCACCCCCTAGTAAAGAATTAAATGAAATATAAGGATGGGCGGCACGGTGGCTTAGTGGTTGGCATGTTCTCCTCTCAGCACTAGGGATTCCCGGTTCGATTCCCCATCTGGGTGGAGTTTCCATGTTCTCCCCGTGTCCGCGTGGGTTTCCTCCGGGTTCTCCGGTTTCTCCCCACAATCCAAAAACATGGATCAAGTCAATTGAGTTCTCCAAATTGCCCCATACAGAGTGTGTTTGTGTGAATGAGTGTATGTTCAGTGATAGATTGCCACCCTGTTCTGGGTGTATCTGCCCAGCGCCCGAAACGTTCTCCCCTGGATGGGCATGGGAACCCCCCCGCGACCCTAATAGAGGATAAAGCGGAAGATAATGCATGAATGAATAATATAAGGATGAACACAAAACATTGCATTTAAATAGAAATAATGGCTAGGGCCATTATGGGTGGCTTAGTGGTTGGCATGTTCTCCTCTCAGCGCTAGGGATTCCCGGTTGGAATCCCAATCTGGGTGCTATCTCCATTGAGTGGGCATGGAGAACCCCCCCTCGCGACCATAGTGGAGGATAAAGTGGAAGATAATAAGAATAATATCTTAAAACCCCCTTCATCCCCATTTTTGAGTTCAACAGAAGAAAGCAAAGCACAAAAGAGTCCATTGTAAAGTTCTATTTTTCAAATGGTTCCGTTTTTACGTATCTGAGGGCAATGACCTTTACACTATATACACTGTATAAAGTTAAACGTACAGGATCGTAGGTCTGATGATGAGATGCACATTGTTAAGATGCGACAAAGGCAGACCGTGACGGAGCACTGAGGAACAGCGACGAAACAATCCGGTTCCTTACAGACAGACAGACAGGTCTGACGTGTCCGGACCGGAGATGAATCGGCTCCTATAAGGACGTCCGAGCCTGTGTGGGGTCGATGCTCAGGCTGCGGGACTGACCGGTGCAAAACTGACAGAGGGGTTAGTATTGATGGACACCGAGTGCTCCCGCCCAACAGCATGCACGTGTTTATTTCTGTACAGATAGAAAAGGAGAACCGAACGTTCACCTGGAAGAAGGAACAGTGCATCTGAGTTCAGGTCCGAACCCCCCGTGACCCCATTAGAGGCTCAAGTAGAAGATAATAAGATGCGAGATGAACTCTCTATGTGGGGAACCCACGTTCTCAAAGGAAACCTATATAAATGGCGAGGGAGAACATGCAAACTCCTCACAGCACAGACATTCTAGAATTAGATCTCAGGCTCTCTACCTGCTCTTTCGGCCGACTGAGCTCGACGATGCCGAAATGTACTATACATGGACAAAAGTAGGGGTGAGCTGCGATATTCGCTGATTCGACGATTCGAACCGTAGACTATGAACCTCATAGTCGAATGTACCATTTTGACCACATGGGGGCGCCCATGGCTGCTGCTAAGCGTTAGTTTTTACATGAAATGTCTTTGTTTTCGTTATATATATAGCCTTTTGTCAAATAAAATCATCCTAATTTCTAGAAAAAAAAAGAAAAGGTTTTCTTTTGTTAGAAAAACAAGTAAAATATAAAGAAAAAACCTTTTTTAAAAACTACGCTTATAGCGCCATCTTGTGGTGAAATTTTAACTGCTTCGACTATCAGTCGACTATAGGGAAAATCTGACGAATCAGATTCGACTATGAAAATCCTTAGTTGAAGACACCCCTAGACAAAAGTATTGGGAAGAAGCACTCAACACCTTGAGATGAATCGGAATGCAGACTGTGAGTCAGGCTCTGGCATGGGACCCTCTGGAAGAATTGCCAACGCGTACCAAAGGCACTCCAAAGTCCTGAAAAGACTGTGCAGAAGAATCCAACAACACGAAGTCATTAAGGCGTCCCAATACTTCTGTACATATGATGTAAATACTGCTAAAGTCCACCAGATGGCGACAAACCGTTAACCGTTAGCCCGGTGATTGGTATTTCGTATTCTATACACATTCTGAGAAAATTGTATTGTTTTCAGGATTAAATGATCATTTTAATTCTAAGAGTCATTTCTCATTTCGCTGATGCCCTACGATACGTTTTAATAACAACCGACTGAATCGACTTAATGTTTGGTAAAACCTAATAACAGCAATAACACTCAATCACCACTAGGGGACACCCATTCCCACAAACTCCTGCTTGCCCCATACGTCTCGCTACATTCTCTATAAGATACGAAGATACCGGCCGATATCGTTCGACACGTCGGCTCCTGTGTCATCTCCTTAGAATGTGTGGTCACCAGGTGGCGCTATGTCACCCAGCTCTCCATGCGCAGCCGTTTGAGGGCCGGGGCCTCGACACCGTCGGGCGGGGCGTTGCCGTTCCCCAGCGAGGGCATGACGGCATGGGGCTCTTCCCGGTCACTGCCCTCGTAGGAGCCGCAGGAGGAGCCCAGGCTATCGGCCGGAGAATGGAGGGAGGCGGAGGGAGGGGCGGAGAGGAAGCCCATGGGGGGAGACACGGGTTCCGCTTTGATATCCATGATGGGAGAGGATCTGGAGGACGGCACGGAGATCTGAGCTAACGGACGAGGGATCCTGCAGAAACAAGAACAAATAATAAAGACTAGAACATAACGACGTAATAGAGGGCAACACGGTGGTTTAGTGGTTGGCATGTTCTCCTCTCAGCGCTAGGGATTCCCGGTTCGAATCCCAATCTGGGTTTCCATGTTCTCCCCGTGTCCGCGTGGGGGGCCTCCGGGTTTCCCGGTTTCCTCCCACAGATGAAAAACATGCATCAAGTCAATTGAGTTCCCCAAAGGACGTTCTCCCCTGGATGGACATGGGGAACCCCTCCCCGCGACCCTAATAGAGGATAAAGCGGAAGATAATGGATGGATGGATAGAGGGCGGCACGGTGGTTTAGTGGTTTGGCATGTTCTCCTCTCAGCGCTAGGGATTCCCGGTTCGAATCCCAATCTGGGTGGAGTTTC
Source organism: Corydoras sp. C115 (assembly GCA_019802505.1). Lineage (NCBI taxonomy): Eukaryota > Metazoa > Chordata > Actinopteri > Siluriformes > Callichthyidae > Corydoras > Corydoras sp. C115. Next base: position 149,708 of record JAFMOC010000466.1, read on the forward strand.
CATGTTCTCCTCGTGTCTGCGTGGGGGTCCTCCGGGTTCTCCGGTTTCCTCCCACAGATGAAAAACATGCATCAAGTCAATTGAGTTCTCCAAATTGCCCCATATAGAGTGTGTCTGTGTGAGTGAGTGTGTGTCCAGCGATAGATTGGCGCCCTGTCCTGGGTCTATCTGCCCAGCGCCCGAGATGTTCTCCCCTGGATGGGCATGGGGAACCCCCCCGCGACCCTAATAGAGGATAAAGCGGAAGATAATGGATGGATGGATAGAGGGCGGCACGGTGGTTTAGTGATTAGCATGTTCTCCTCTCAGCACTAGGGATTCCCGGTTTGAATCCCCATCTGGGTGGAGTTTCCATGTTCTCCCCGTGTCCGCGTGGGTGTCCTCCGGGTTCTCCAATTTCCTCCCACAGTCCAAAAACATGGATCAAGGTGAATTGAGTTCTCCAAATTGCCCCATATAGAGTGTGTATGTGTGAGTGAGTGTGTGCCCAGAGATGGATTGGCGTCCTGTCCTGGGTGTATCTGCCCAGCGTCCGAAACGTTCTCCCCTGGATGGGCATGGGGAACCCCACCGCGACCCTAATAGAGGATAAAGTGGAAGATAATGGATGGATGGCAGGGTGGCTTAGTGGTTAGCATGTTCTCCTCTCAGCACTAGGGATTCCAGGTTCGAATCCCCATCTGGGTGAAGTTTCCACGTCCTCCCAGTGTCCGCGTGGGTTTCCTCCGGGTTCTCCGGTTTCCTCCCACAGTTTAAAAACATGGATCAAGTCAATTGAGTTCTCCAAATTGCCCCATATAGAGTGTGTCTGTGTGAGTGAGTGTGTGACCAGTGATAGATTGGCGTCCTGTCCTGGGTGTATCTGCCCAGTGCCTGAAACGTTCTCCCCTGGATGGGCATGGGGAACCCCACCGCGACCCTTATAGAGGATAAAGTGGAAGATAATGGATGGATGGATGGCAGGGTGGCTTAGTGGTTGGCATGTTCTCCTCTCAGCGCTAGGGATTCCAGGTTCGAATCCCCATCTGGGTGGAGGTTCCATGTTCTCCCCATGTCTGCGTGGGTTTCCTCCGGGTTCTCCGGTTTCCTCCCACAGTTTAAAAACATGGATCAAGTCAAATGAGTTCTCCAAATTGCCCCATATAGAGTGTGTCTGTGTGAGTGAATGTGTGACCAGCGATAGATTGGTGTCCTGTCCTGGGTGTATCTGCCCAGCGCCCGAAACGTTCTCCCCTGGATGGGCATGGGGAACCCCCCCGCGACCCTAATAAAGGATAAAGTGGAAGATAATGGATGGATGGATGGCAGGGTGGCTTAGTGGTTAGCATGTTCTCCTCTCAGCACTAGGGATTCCAGGTTCGAATCCCCATCTGGGTGGAGGTTCCATGTTCTCCCCATGTCTGCGTGGGTTTCCTCCGGGTTCTCCGGTTTCCTCCCACAGTCCAAAAACATGGATCAAGGTGAATTGAGTTCTCCAAATTGCCCCATATAGAGTGTGTCTGTGTGAGTGAGTGTGTGACCAGCGATAGATTGGCGTCCTGTCCTGGGTGTATCTGCCCAGCGCCCGAAACGTTCTCCCCTGGATGGGCATGGGGAACCCCACCACGACCCTAATAGAGGATAAAGCGGAAGATAATGGATGAATGAATGAATGAATAATAAACACCCAACACTAAACAGCGACTTCAAGTGTTTGTAATGAAGTAATGAATGTAGTGACTAATTAAGGACGTAATGGAGGTACGCTCACTAACCCTTGAGACGTGAGTGCAGCCTGACTGTGTTGCCACGGCGACCCCGAGGTCTGGCCGAGGTTGTCCGGGAGGCTGAAGTGCTGCAGGTTACTGACCTCCGAACTGCTCAGGTTGTAATCTGCTGGACACACAAAGCACAGCGCCATCGCCATGACGACAAAGCGAGCGGGAGAACCGAGCCGGGGCAGAACGCGGAAAAGTGGCCACCTGAACTGTAGGCTGAGGTCATAGCGGGGTACACCAACCCCTGGGACTGCAGGCCAGGCGTCGCCATGGAAACCGGCGCGCCGGACGGCGGGCTGGTCATCCGCTAGAGTTGGGAGAGAGAGCACAGAGAGTTTAGAGAGAGGCTGTGACATCATCACGCACGCAAAGCAGATTTCTGTGGTCATGTGATCAGCGGGACGTGTCGACGGGCGGACGCAAAGACATAATAAAGGACAGACAGATATATAAATAAATAATCTGATAAACACGCGGCGGCACGGTGGCTTAGTGGTTAGCATGTTCTCCTCTCAGCGCTAGGGATTCCCGGTTCGAATCCCCATCTGGGTGGAGTTTCCATGTCCTCCCCGTGTCCGCGTGGGTTTCCTCCGGGTTCTCCGGTTTCCTCCCACAGTCCAAAAACATGGATCAAGTCAATTGAGTTCTCCAAATTGCCCCATATAGAGTGTGTCTGTGTGAGTGAGTGTGTGCCCAGCGATGGATTGGCGTCCTGTCCTGGGTCTATCTGCCCAGCACCCGAGACGTTCCCCTGGATGGGCATGGGGAACCCCACCACGACCCTAATAGAGGATAAAGCGGAAGATAATAAATGAATGAATGATATATATATATATAGGCAGCACAGTGGCTTAGTGGTTGGCATGTTCTCCTCTCAGTTCTAGGGATTCCCGGTTTGAATCCCAATCTGGGTGGAGTTTCCATGTTCTCCCCGTGTCTGCGTGGGTTTCCTCCGGGTTCTCCGGTTTCCTCCCACAGTCCAAAAACATGGATCAAGTCAATTGAGTTCTCCAAATTGCCCCATATAGAGTGTGTC
>JAFMOC010000466.1:157500-167500 GCA_019802505.1 Corydoras sp. C115
TTTATTAATATCTATTAATAGCATCACCTGCTTGTGTTCTCAGTCAGTTGGCAGGTGTGTTGTTGCTGTCGGTTCATTATCTGCATCAGCTGTGGGTCCTGCAGCTCATTCGCTTTCCTCCTGTGTATTCAGTTCGGTTTTTGTTGAGTTCACACAAACCATCCTACTTTCTGTCTCATGATCCACTTATCAGCTACCATCGCTTCATTTGCACCACCATGTTATATATTTATTCATTCATTCATTCATTATCTTTCGCTTTATCCTCTATTAGGGTCGCGGGGGGGTTCCCCAATGCCCATCCAGGGGAAAACGTTTCGGGCGCTGGGCACCCAGGACAGGACACCAATCTATCGCTGCACACTCACTCACTCATACACACTCTATATGGAGCAATTTGGAGAATTCAGTTGACCTTGATCCATGTTTTTGGACTGTGGGAGGAAACCGGAGAACCCGGAGGAGAACATGGGGAGAACATGGAAACTCCACCCAGATTGGGATTCACTGGGCACACACTCACTCACACAGACACACTCTATATGGGGCAATTTGGAGAACTCAATTTACTTGATCCATGTTTTTGGACTGTGGGAGGAAACCAGAGAACATGAACACACCACCCAGATTGGGATTCGAACCCGGTTCCTTATGCCCATCCAGAGGAGAACATTTCAGGCACTGGGCAAATACATCCAGAAGGGTGACAATCTTTTGCACTCACTCACACAAGGACACACTATATAGGGGCAATTTAGAGCAGCCAACTCACCTTGAGTCCATGTTTTTGGACTGCGGATGGAATTCGGAGAACCTGGAGAACACCCGCACAGACATGAGGAGAACATGAACACACCACCCAGATTGGGATTCAAACCCGGTTCCTTATGCCCATCCAGAGGAGAACATTTCGGGCACTGGGCAGATACCCAGGACAGGGAGCCAATCTATTGCACTCACTCACACAAGCACACACTATATAGGGGCAATTTAGAGCAGCCAACTCACCTTGAGTCCATGTTTTTGGACTGCGGATGGAATGCGGAGAACCTGGAGAACACCCACACAGACACAGGGAGAGCATGGAAACTCCACCCAGATGGGATTCGAACCTGGATCCCCAGCACTGAGAGATGTTAACTACTGCTGCCTTTAAAAGTTCATTCATTCATTCATTATCTTCCACCTTATCCTCTATTAGGGTCGTGGGGGGGGGGTTCCTCATGCCCATCCAGGGGAGAACATTTCGGGTGCTGGGCAGATACACCCAGAACAGGGAGCCAATCAATTGCACTCACTCACACAAGCACACACGATATGGGGCAATTTAGAGCAGCCAACTCACCTTGAGTCCATGTTTTTAATCTATTGTGGGCACACACTCACTCACACAGACACACTCTATATGGGGCAATTTTAGAAATGATGGTATTAATACTCCGCCTCACGTGCTTGTGGCTGCGCATCATATTATCAAACTCCTCGTTGATCTTCTGGTATTTGTCCTCAGTGTGGGAGCCGATGATGTAAGCGGACGCGTCCAGTTCCGGACTCTCAGAACCTCGCTGTTCCTTCTTGTTCAACGCCTGAAAAGATAAAGAAGGGAACATGTAAGTGCATTTACTATATATAATGTGTAGGGGTGAGCTGCAATATTCGCTGATTCGACGATTCGATTCGGAGAACCGTAGTCGACTATGAACCTCATAGTCGAATGTACCATTTTGACCACATGGGGGCGCCCATGTCTGCTGCTAAGCATTAGTTTTTACATGAAATGTCTTTGTTTTCGTTATATATATAGCCTTTTGTCAAATAAAATCATCCTAATTTCTAGAAAAAAAAAAAAAAAAAAAAAAAAAAAAAAAAAAAGGTTTTCTTTTGTTAGAAAAACAAGTAAAATATAAAAAAAAAAACTTTTTTAAAAACTATGCTTATAGCGCCATCTTGTGGTGAAATTTTAACTGATTCGACTATCAGTCGACTATAGGGAAAATCTGACGAATCAGATTCAACTATGAAAATCTTTAGTTGAATACACCCCTAATAGTGTGTGTGTGTGTGTGTGTGTGTGTGTGTGTGTGTGTGTGTGTGTGTGTGTGTGTGTGTGGGAGAGAGTGAGTGAGAGGGAACCCATCCCACCCCATCCCATCCCATCCCACCCCCCCTAGTAGAGGATAAAGTGAAAGATAATGTAAGGATGTACACAAAACATTGCACTTAAATAGACATAATGGCTAGGATGGCACAGTGGCTTAGTGGTTGGCATGTTCTCCTCTCAGCACTAGGGATTCCCGGTTGGAATCCCCATCTGGGTGGAGTTTCCATGTTCTCCCCGTGTCCGCGTGGGTTTCCTCCGGGTTCTCCGGTTTCCTCCCACAGTCCAAAAACATGGATCAAGTCAATTGAATTCTCCAAATTGCCCCATATAGAGTGTGTCTGTGTGAGTGAGTGTGTGCTCAGTGATAGATTGGTGTCCTGTCCTGGGTGTATCTGCCCAGCGCCCGAGACGTTCTCCCCTGGATGGGGATGGAGATACCCCCCCCGGATTCAAGGTAAATTGAATTGTCCAAATTGCCCCATATCGGGGGGAACCGAACCACCCCCCTGTGACCCTAGTAGAGGATATAGTGTAAGCTAATGGATGGAAAAAACCCTTAAATTGCTTCTTGGTGGTTTTGGTGGAACACACACACACACACACACACACACACACACACACACACACACACACACACACACACACACACACACACACACACACACACACACACACACACACACACACACACACACACACACACACACACACACACACACTGTATTTACAATTAGGGTAGTCCCCGTCCTTAAATCTGATTGGCTGAGCCGTTGGTCCAGCCATGACATCATTGACAATCACAAACATTTGTACCAATGCGTGATATACAATACATTTTTCCTGATGTTTTTTTTATTAATGGGCAGCACGGTGGCTTAGTGGTTGGCATGTTCTCCTCTCAGGACTATCTGGGTGGAGTTTCCATGTTCTCCCTGTGTCTGCGTGGGTTTCCTCAGGGTTCTCCGGTTTCCTCCCACAGTCCAAAAAAACATGGATCAAGGTCAAGTGAGTTCTCCAAATTGCCCCATATAGAGTGTGTCTGTGTGAGTGAGTGTGTGTCCAGTGATGGATTGGCGCCCTGTCCTGAGTGTATCTGCCCAGCGCCCGAGACGTTCTCCCCTGGATGGGCATGGGGAACCCCCCCGCGACCCTAATAGAGGATAAAGTGGAAGAGAATGGATGGAAATACAATACATTTTTCCTGATGGTTTTTATTATTTTTCCTGATGCCTTAGTGGTTGGCATGTTCTCCTCTCAGCACTAGGGATTCCCGGTTCGAATACCAATCTGGGTGGAGTTTGCATGTTCTCCCAGTGTCCTCGTGGGGTTTCCTCCGGGTTCTCCGGTTTCCTCCCACAGTCCAAAAACATGGATTAAGGTCAATTGAGTTCTCCAAATGTGTCTGTGTGAGTGAGTGTGTGCCCAGTGATAGATTGTCGCCCTGTCCTGGGTATATCTGCCCAGCGCCCGAAACGTTCTCCCCTGGATGGGCATGGGGAACCCCCCCACGACCCTAACAGAGGATAAAGCGGGAGATAATGAATGAATGAAGGATGTAAAGTCCCGAGCAGCGTTCTTTAGTTGGGTAACTTTGCTTCATGGTCTCTCCTGTATCCCCGTAACGTCTGAAACCGGATGCAAGCGTTCCATCAGGCCCTGCATGTGAGAACCGCCAGAGTAACCGATGAACTGCAGCGCATGAGTGACTCCGAGTTAACACGCTCTCCGTCCTGCCAAGACCCCGCGCCAAGATCCCTGACCGATGGCGGCTCCGGTTACCGAATGTGTTTTCGGAGACCGAGACGCCTTTATTTTTAGACTCGACCAATTAGCGGCGCTTCCTTTCGACATGCTTGTCAACACACGGCCTTACATTATAGCGAGGCTGTCCGTTAGGAAGGTCACGAGTCCCGAAAGGAGTTACAGAAAGTGCCTATTGATTCGGGCCTGTCGGCGATTTAACCTTTAAAACAAAGGCGGGAACGTGGGGCGGCGTAGAACACGAAGCGCCGACTCATTTTACTGCCGTCGTCAAAATTCTGAAGGAACTGTTTCAATAGGAACCTTTATATAATATCAATTGTCTGCTCTAAATTGCCCCTATATAGTGTGTGTGTGTGTGTGTGTGTGTGTGTGTCCAGTGATGGATTGGCCCAGGGCTCAAAACGTTCTCCACCTGATGGGTATGGGGAACCCTATAGTCCTTAGTATAGGATTAAGTGCGAGATAATGGCAGGAAACACTGTTGTTGGTGACATGGTGGTGTAGTGGTTTAGCGTGTTCTCCTCTCAGCGCTGGGGAGCCAGGTTCGAATCCCGATCTGGGTGGAGGTTCCATGTTCTCCTCGTGTCTGTGTGGGTTTCTTTCAGGTTCTCCGCTTTCCTCCCACAGTCTAAAAACATGGATTCAAGGTGAATTGTCTGCTCTAAATTGCCCCTATATAATGTGTGTGTGTGCGTGTGTGTGTGTGTGTGTGTGTGTGTGTGTGTGTGTGTCCAGTGATGGATTGGCCCAGGGCTCAAAACGTTCTCCACCTGATGGGTATGGGGAACCCTATGTTTCCATGTTCTCCTCGTGTCTGTGTGGGTTTCTTTCAGGTTCTCTGCTTTCCTCCCACAGTCGAAAAACATGGATTCAAGGTGAATTGTCTGCTCCAAATTGCCCCTATATAGTGTATATGAGTGTGTGTCCAGTGATGGATTGGCCCAGGGCTCAAAACGTTCTCCACCTGATGGGTATGGGCAACCCTATGTTTCCATGTTCTCCTCGTGTCTGTGTGGGTTTCTTTCAGGTTCTCCGTTTTCCTCCCACAGTCTAAAAACATGGATACAAGGTGAATTGTCTGCTCCAAATTGCCCCTATATAGTGTATATGAGTGTGTGTCCAGTGATGGTTTGGCCCAGGGCTCAAAACGTTCTCCACCTGATGGGTATGGGGAACCCTATGTTTCCATGTTCTCCTCGTGTCTGTGTGGGTTTCTTTCAGGTTCTCCACTTTCCTCCCACAGTCTAAAAACATGGATTCAAGGTGAATTGTCTGCTCCAAATTGCCCCTATATAGTGTATATGAGTGTGTGTCCAGTGATGGATTGGCCCAGGGCTCAAAATGTTCTCCACCTGATGGGTATGGGGAACCCTATAGTCCTTAGTATAGGATTAAGTGCGAGGTAATGGCAGGAAACACTGTTGTTGGTGACATGGTGGTGTAGTGGTTTAGCATGTTCTCCTCTCAGTGCTGGGGATCCAGGTTCGAATCCCGATCTTGGTGGAGTTTCCATGTTCTCCTCGTGTCTGTGTGGGTTTCTTTCAGGTTCTCCGCTTTCCTCCCACAGTCTAAAAACATGGATTCAAGGTGAAATGTCTGCTCCAAATTGCCCCTATATAGTGTATATGAGTGTGTGTCCAGTGATGGATTGGCCCAGGGCTCAAAACGTTCTCCAAAGGATGGGTATGGGGAACCCTACAGTTTTTGGGGAACCCTGCTGTTGGTGACATGATGGTGGAGTGTTTAGCATGTTCTCCTCTCAGCGCTGGGGATCCAGGTTCGAATCCCCAATTGGGTGGAGGTTCCATGTTCTTCCTGTGTCTGTGTGGGTTTCTTTCAGGTTCTCCGCTTTCCTCCCAGTCTAAAAACATGGATTCAAGGTGAATTGTCTGCTCCAAATTGCCCCTATATAGTGTATATGAGTGTGTGTCCAGTGATGGATTGACCCAGGGCTCAAAATGTTCTCCACCTGATGGGTATGGGGAACCCTAAAGTCCTTAGTATAGGATTAAGTGCGAGATAATGGCAGGAAACACTGTTGTTGGTGACATGGTGGTGTAGGGGTTTAGCATGTTCTCCTCTCAGCGCTGGGGATCCAGGTTCGAATCCCGATCTGGGTGGAGTTTGCATGTGTTCCTCGTGTATGCATGGGTTCACTCCACGTTCTCCGGTTGTCCCCCACAGTCCAAAAATATGAGTTTAAGGTGAATTGGCTGCTCCAAATTGCCCCCAATATAGTGTGTGTATAGTATATAGTGTTTGGGGTTTCCAGCTATATGCTGGTGACATGTCTGTCCAGCGCCGAAACGTTCTCCCCTGGATGGTACCCCCACCGGGACTCTACTATTAAGCAGAAGATAATAGAACGAACAGCCAATTCACCTTGAATCCATATTTTCGAATCTGGCTCCCCAGCGCTGAGAGGAGAACATGCTAAACACTCCACCATCATGTCACCAACAGCCGTGCTTCCTGCCTAAGGACTGTAGGGTTCCCCATACCCATCAGGTGGAGAACGTTTTGAGCCCTGGGTCAATCCATCACTGGACACACACTCATATACACTATATAGGGGCAATTTGGAGCAGACAATTCACCTTGAATCCATGTTTTTAGACTGTGGGAGGAAAGCGGAGAACCTGAAAGAAACCCACACAGACACGGGAAGAACATGGAACCTCCACCCAGATGGGGATTCGAACCTGGCTCCCCAGTGCTGAGAGGAGAACATGCTAAACACTACACCACCATGTCACCAACAACAGTGCTTCCTTCCATTATCTCGCGCTTAATCCTATACTAAGGACTATAGGGTTCCCCATACCCATCAGGTGGAGAACGTTTTGAGCCCTGGGCCAATCCATCACTGGGAGGAGAACATGCTAAACACTCCACCATCATGTCACCAACAGTAGGGTTCCCCAAGAACTGTAGGGTTCCCCATACCCATCCGGTGGAGAACGTTTTGACACACACACACTCTATATGGGGCAATTTAGAGCACACAATTAACCTTGAATCTCCGCTGGCTCCAGACCGCTGCGGTACCGGTCGGCTTGGAACGGGTTCTAGTGGGTTCCGTTTTCTCTTAGGTGAGGATTTTCCCACTCTTGACCGTGATTGGCTTAAACGGAACCCACTTAAGAACCGAAAGCTCGGGTTCCACCAGAGATCGATGAATCCCTGTAAGTTGCGTTTTGGCTTTTTGTAGTTGACCCATATTAGATTTGACGAGCTGCATGAGGCCTGCGGGGGGCGCAGCCTCAGAGACCTCAGAGGCCAGATCGCACGCTCGCAGGACCGCCGGCTCGGGGTTAATGCACACGAAGGTCGGCGCGGCCTCAGTAATCTGATCCCTCGCTCGATCTAGAACCCATGATAAGCTTAACAAAGACACTGGAACACTGTCCTGCTTATATTAACCCCGGTGTACAAGTCTGGACACGCCCCCCGTCCATTCCATCCACATAGATGGACTTTGTAGTTCTACAAATCCAGACTGTAGTCCATCTGTGTTCTGTGTGTTTGTTCGTCCCCTGTTGGTTCTCCATCACAGAACAGGTAGAATTTGGGTGGTGGATTGTTTATAGTCAGTTCTGCAGTGACACTGATGCAGTGAGGGGGTTCTAGTGCAGCAGTGCTGCTGGAGTTTCATTTAAACACCTCAGTGACACTGCTGGGATAGGACCCAATAATCCCTGCTCTGTGGTTCTACTATTGGGGACCTGACCCTCCAGGGGAGAACATTTTGGTCACCAGGGACAGGGCAAATCCATCACTTGGTGCACACTCACACATATTATATATAGGGGCAATTTGGATCGAGGCAATTTAGAGCAGCCAATTCACCTTGAATCCTTGTGTTTGGATTGTGGGAGCTGGAAACCGGAGAACCCGGAGAAAACCCACGAGAACACCGGCCAGCGCTGTGGTGGGTACCTGATTTACATCCCACCCCTCCCTCCTGTCCAAAGGCTCCGCCCCATCCCAACAGATGCTTCTTGTGGTTCTAGAACAATGGTGGTTCCCAATGACTGAATCTGGTTCCATGTGAGGACGGCAAGGTGGTTTAGTGGTTGGCATGTTCTCTTCTCAGCGCTAGGGATTCCTGGTTCCAATCCCAATCTGGGTGGAGTTTCCATGTTCTCCCCGTGTCCGCGTGGGTTTCCTCCGGGTTCTCCGGTTTCCTCCCACAGTCCAAAAACATGGATCAAGTCAATTGAATTCTCCAAATTGCCCCATATAGAGTGTGTCTGTCTGTGTGAGTGAGTGTGTGCCCAGCGATGGATTGATGTCCTGTCCTGGGTGTATCTGCCCAGCACCCGAAACGTTCTCCCCTGGATGGGCATTGGAACCCCCCCCCCACCCCGCGACCCTAATAGAGGATAAAGCGGAAGATAATGAATGAATGAAAAAAAAAATATATATATATATAGTGGTTAACATGTTCTCCTCTCAGCACTGGACATCCAGGTTCGAAGGTTGGGTGGAGGTTGCATGTTCTCCCCGTGTCCGTGTGAGTTTCCTCCAGGTTCTCCGGTTTCCTCCCACAGTCCAAAAACATGGATCAATTCAATTGAATTCTCCAAATTGCCCCATATAGAGTGTGTCTGTGTCAGTGAGTGTGTGTCCAGCGATAGATTGGCGTCCTGTCCTGGGTGTATCTGCCCAGCGCCCGAGACGTTCTCCCCTGGATGGGCATGGGGAACCCCACCCGCGACCCTAATAGAGGATAAAGCGGAAGATGATGGATGGATGGTGGTTCCATGTGAAACGCTCTCACCTCGAGGATGTCCGAGTTGGTTCTGCTCTCGTGCGGCTCGTTGTACTCGGTGTATTTCAGCAGAACCTTGTCCATGTCTGTGCTGGCGTACTGGAACAGCTTGTTGGAGCTGTTGAAGATAATGAGTGCGATCTCGCAGTCACACAGAACGCTCAGCTCGTAGGCCTTCTTCATCAGACCGAACTTCCTCTTGGTGAAGGTCACCTGCAGAGAACAGAGGGCACTGTGAGGGTTCTCACCAAAGCAGAGAACTTTACATATTAACATCTTGGAGTTCCGAACATCTGTCGGAACAGGGGGCATCGGGGGATTGGGGTTAAAGAATCAAGCCGCGGACCTTCAGGTCGCAATGCTGATTCCCAGTCCCACTAAATACTACAGCTGAAATGCCCTTCGGCAAGACACCCAACACCAACTGCCACCAGGGGCGCCGTGTACAAGGCTTCCCAATGTTCTGGGCACGTGTGCTCACTTCACACACGCTGACACACACACACACACATACAGACACACACACACACACATAGAAACACACAAATACAGAAACACACACCACAGAGAAATATATAAACACACATAAAAACATGCCATGCACAAAAAGAAAAAAACAAAAACAACACACACAACATAACACACACACAAACAACACACAGAAACAAACAAAATGACACCTCAAAAAAGAGAAACACACACCACACAAAAAAACACACATAAAAAAACACAAAATACAGAACACACACCACAGACAAAAATATAAAACACACAAAACATGTGCAAAAAACACACACACACAAAACACACACACACTAAAAAAAAAAACCACACCAGAGAGAAAATATAAAAACACAAAAAAAAAAAAAAAATGCACACAAACACCACAACACAAACACACAAAAAAAAAAAAAAAATAAGAAACACACCACAAAAAGAAAAAAACACACAAAAACACACACAAACACAACCACACATAAAAAAAAAAACACACAAAAAACAAAACACTCAAAAAAAAACAGAGAAACAAACACAACAAAAAAACAAACACAACCACACAAACACACACAAACACAAAAAAAGGAACACACAAAAAAAACACACAAACAAAAACAAACACAAATAAAAAAAAAAAACACACCACAGAAGAAAAAATACAAAAAAAAAACATAAAAACAAAACATGCACACACACACACACACACACACACACACACACACACACACACACACAAACACACACACACACATACAGAAACCACCATCACCACCACCATCATCATCACTGACAGCATCATCACCGCCACCACCACCATCATTACCACCATTACCATCATCACCACCACAACCATCACCACCACC
>JAFMOC010000466.1:172500-220000 GCA_019802505.1 Corydoras sp. C115
CTGAGGAGGCATATAGTTCTCTCTCTCTCTCTCTCTCTCTCTCGCCCGCTCTCTCTCTCTCTAACCCCTGATGGCCATCAGTCAAGCGAAGCCACGGTGCGAGGCTGGAATTTGCCCAGCATGTCGTGAGCTATAAATAAAAGCCCTCATGCCAGCGCAACAAACTCCATCCTGTCAGGAAACGTTGGCTTCATTAGTCGCTTCGTTCGGCTCGTTACTGATCAAAAGCAACCGCCGTCAGCTTCATCAGCGGACATCCCATCATAATCAATACATCAATATCCCCATCCCCACCGTGGCTTAGTGGTTGGCATGTTCTCCTCTCAGCACTAGGGATTCCCGGTTCCAATCCCCATCTGGGTGGAGTTTCCATGTTCTCCCCGTGTCTGCGTGGGTTTCCTCCGGGTTCTCCGGTTTCCTCCCACAGTCCAAAAACATGGCTCAAGTCAATTGAATTCTCCAAATTGCCCCATATAGAGTGTGAGTGTGTGCCCAGCGATAGATTGGTGTCCTGTCCTGGGTGTATCTGCCCAGCGCCCGGAAAGTTCTCCCCTGGATGGGGATGGAGATACCCCCCCCGGATTCAAGGTAAATTGAATTCTCCAAATTGCCCCATACAGAATGTGTGTCCAGTGATAGATGGGCGTCCTGTCCTGGGTGTATCTGCCCAGCGCCCGGAAAGTTCTCCCCTGGATGGGGATGGAGATACCCAACTCCCAAAACGTTCTTTTCTGTATGAACATGAGGAACCGCAATGGGGGAGGGGGGGGGGGTTCCCCACGCCCATCCAGGGGAGAATGTTTCACGCGTACCCCCCCCCCCCCCCCCCCATAAGACCCTATTATAAATTAAGCAGAGGATAATGGGTGAAGGGCGGCATGGTGGGTTAGTGGTTAGCATGTTCTCCTCTCAGCACTAGGGATTCCTGGTTCGAATCCCCATCTGGGTGGAGTTTCCATGTTCTCCCCGTGTCTGCGTGGGTTTCCTCCAGGTTCTCCGGTTTCCTCCCACAGTCCAAAAACATGGATCAAGGTCAATTGAGTTCTCCAAATTGCCCCATATAGAGTGTGTGTGTGTGAGTGAGTGTGTGTCCAGTGATAGATTGGTGTCCTGTCCTGGGTGTATCTGCACAGCACCCGAGACGTTCTCCCCTGGATGGGCATGGGGAACCCCACCGCGACCCTAATAGAGGATAAAGCGGAAGATAATGGATGGATGGATGGATGGATGGATAATGGGTGGATGCATCTAAATTGCCCCTATATAGTGTGTGTGTGGAGAACCCTAGCAGAGTCATTCTCACCTGTCGGTTCCTCTCGTCGACGATGCGGGTAATCTGTATCTTCTTGCGCCCCATTATCTCCACCTTTAACCTCTAACATCCAGGAAACATCTTCTGAGCACTGTTCTACGGAATGGGTTCTATCCTTCAGTGGGGCGTCAGTGTTGTCATGGCATCCAATCCAATCCTGTAACATATAAAGATACACAACACAGCGTGAAAACCTTATTTAAATTAATATAATAAAAGCTGGGTGGGGTGACACGGTGGCTTAGTGGTTGGCATGTTCTCCTCTCAGCGCTAGGGATTCCCGGTTAGAATCCCCATCTGGGTGGAGTTTCCATGTTCGCCCCGTGTCCGCCTGGGTTTCCTCCGGGTTCTCCGGTTTCCTCCCACAGTCCAAAAACATGGATCAAGTCAATTGAATTCTCAAAATTGCCCCATATAGAGTGTGTGTGTGAGTGAGTGTGTGCCCAGCGATAGATTGGCGTCCTGAACTGGGTGAACATCAGGAAGTGCAAGCACCAAGCACACTGTCTATCTGCAGGTACTGCTGCTTAGCCCCAAATAGCAGGGATTGAGAATGCATTGGCGCCCCCTAGGACCTTTACATGGTTTCAACCACAATGTATATCCATCCATCCTCTACTAGGGTTCCCCATGCCCATCCAGGGGAGAGCGTTTCGGGCGCAGGAGAGGACGCCAATCTATCACTCACACAGACACGCTCTATATGGGGCAATTTGGAGAACTCAATTGACTTGATCCATGTTTTTGGACTGTGGGAGGAAACCGGAGAACCCGGAGTAGACTCACGCGGACACGGGGAGAACATGGAAACTCCACCCAGATTGGGATTCGAACCGGGAATCCCTAGCCTGAGAGGAGAACATGCCAACCACTAAGCCACCGTGCCGCCCCTATATATATATTCATCCATCGATCCATCCATCCTATCTTCCGCTTTATCCTGTACTAGGGTTGCGGGGGGGGTTCCCTATGCCCATCCAGGGGAGAACGTTACGGGCACTGGGCAGATACACCCAGGACAGGGGACACACTATCCCTGACACACTATCTATCTCCGGACACACACTCACACACACACACTCTATAGGGTCGCAGGGGGGGTTGCTTATGCCCATCCAGGGGAGAACATTTCGGGTGTTCTACTCTACTAGGGTCGTGGGGGGGTTCCCCATGCCCATCCAGGGGAGAACGTTTTGGGCACTCTACTCTACTAGGGTCGCGGGGAGGTTCCCTATGCCCATTCAGGGGAGAACGTTACGGGCACTGGGCAGATACACCCAGGACAGGGGGGCAATCTATCTGTGGGGACACACTCTCACACACACACACACACACACACACTCTATAGGGTCGCGGGGGGGGGATTGCCTATGGCCATGCAGGGGAGAACGTTTCGGGCGCTCTACTCTACTAGGGTTGCGCCGGGGGGGGGGGGGGGGGGGGGAGGAGAACGTTTTGGGCGCTGGGCAGATACACCCAGGACAGGACACCAATCTATCACTGAACACACACTCACTCACACAGACACACTATATGGGGCAATTTGGAGAACTCCATTGACTTGATCCATGTTTTTGGACTGTGGGAGGAAACCGGAGAACCCGGAGGACCCATATGGGAGGTGGAGCAGATCCAAGATCTGTAAGCATCTCCTGCAGTATCTGTACGTAATAAAGGAACAAGCGAGCGGATGTATGTATTAATAAAGCATGGCGCGCGTCCAGACGGCCGGGTGGAACGGGTCCAAACGAGGGTTCTGCGGAAAGCGCGGCGAAGTTTCTGTTTCCTCCGACTCCTACGTGGTGCGAAGACGCGGCGCGGGATTTACGACAGCGCCGAGCGCTGAACTCTGCCAGTTCGTCCAACAATGAGCAATACTTGCATAATCAGCGGCTCGGGCCAAGAGGGCCTACAATGCGATGTGTCATTCTGCGCTCGCCGGGTTCGAGCCGGAATCAAACCCAGCGGCATCCCACACAGCGAGGCCCGCAGACACGCCATTGTTCCACCGTAATTACCGTTCCGAGAGGCGGCGGGACCGGCGCGGTGCTCTGACTGTAATTGAAAATGTCAGATGCAAACACTGGGGTATATTTGGAAGCATTAACGCCCGCCGGAATGCTCACGGGGCAGCCGGGGCCGAGCGCCAGGGGCGGAACGGCCGGCCGCCGCGGGTCTTTGACACCTTTCGCACCTCGCCTCCGAGTCGCGCCGTTACCGGGGCGACCCATGAGCTGCCTTTAGAAAGCAGGGCGAGTGTGTCCTGATGGGGGGGGGGGGGGTTCCCCGTGCCCCTCCAGGGGAGAACGTTTCGGGCGCTGGGCAGATAGACCCAGGACAGGGTGCCAATCTATCACTGAACACATACTCACTCACACAGACACACAATATATGGAGGATTCAATTGCCAACCTGTTTTTGGACCGGGTCAACATCGGTGGCTTATTCATTTTTCTCCTCTTCATTGACCTGGGTGAGGTTCCACCGTGTATGTTTTTGGATCCACCTTGATCCACCAAATTGCCCTATATAGAGGGCAGCACGGTGTGCTTAGTGCGCCCTGTCCTGGGTTAGCATGTTTCTCCCCATGAAACCCCGCAGACGCGCCCCGTAATTACCGTTCCGAGAGGCCACCGGCGCCGGGGACGGTAATTGAAATATCAGATGGAAACCTGAACTTTGGAAGCATTTTGCTCACCTGGCAGCCGGGCCGAGCGCCGGGGCGGCGCTCCAACGGGCAGATACACCTCGCCCCCGCGTCGCGCCGTTCCCGGGGCGACCCAGGACAGGAGTGGGGTCCCGAGGGGGGGGGGGGTTCCCACCAACGTTTCGGGGCGCTATCACTGAACACACTCACTCACACAGACACACTCTATATGGGGCAATTTGGAGAATTCAATTGACCTTGAACCATGTTTTTGGATCCACCTTGATTCACTCAGGGCAGCACGGTGGCTTAGTGGTTAGCCGTTCTCCCCTGGATGGACATGGGGAACCCCCTCCCCGTAGAGGATAATGGTTGGATGGATGGAAGAAAACCAGAGAACCCAGATGAAACCCACGCAGACACGGTGGAGAACATAGTGGAACTTTATATCTAATATAAAAAAATCAAGAGAGGGAAATATGGAGTATTTGAAACGTGCAGATTTCATTAATAAGCGCACAGTTGCTTAACGAGCCTCATTGTCCTCGTGCCGTTCTCCTCATTACGGAACGTCGGCGTGCACTTACGCCCGCCGCGTGTGAATCCCGGCCGCTGTGTGAAGCGAGATCAGGCATTAGCGTGATTCACACCTCACGCCGGCGCCGCCGAAAAGCCCGCGAGCATGTGCTCGTCAATCTGTTAATAAGCTCTGGAACCGCTCCGTCTCAGGACGCCGACACGCCCGCAGACTCCGGCGACGGCAAATGTTCCGAACAGCAGCACGCAGATCGTTATCCTGAAATCCCAGTCAGCTCGTTAACAAGTGGTTCCGGGGGCCGTCGCACCGCACGCTGGAACGCGGTTCCTCCATCACTCAATCACTCAAGTTCAAGTAAACAAACTACAACTTGGACGAAGTGCCCTTTTTCTCATAGTAGGGGGTGGTGGCGTAGTGGTTGGCATGTTCTCCTCTCAGTTCTGGGGATACAGGTTCGAATCCCCATCTGGGTGGATTTTCCATGTTCTCCCCGTATCCAAAACCATGGATTCAAGGTCAATTCCTTGCTCTAGAACCATCCAGAACCTCAATAATACCTGCTCTGTGGTGTTTCTGTGTCGTAGGTTCTAAGAGACAAGGGGGTTCTCCAGTCTGTAATTGTAGAACTACAAAGTAAATGAGTATGATGATTCGGGCTGATAAAGTGGAGAAAAAGGGAGAACCTACTAAAGTGTTACAGCATGTCGAAAAATAAATAAAGAAATAAATGCAGGAAGCACCACACTTAGGGGCTGGCATGTTCTCCTCTCAGCGCTGGGGATCCAGGTTTGAATCCCCATCTGGGTGGAGTTTGC
This sequence comes from Corydoras sp. C115, assembly GCA_019802505.1. NCBI lineage: Eukaryota > Metazoa > Chordata > Actinopteri > Siluriformes > Callichthyidae > Corydoras > Corydoras sp. C115. The sequence continues at coordinate 177,813 of JAFMOC010000466.1, forward strand.
ATGTTCTCCCCATGTCGATGTGGGTTCTCCGGGTTCCTTCCACAGTCCAAAACCATGGATTCAAGGTCAATTCCTTGCTCTAGAACCATCCAGAACCTCAATAATACCTGCTCTGTGGTGGTTCTGTGTCGTAGATTCTAAGAGACAAGGGGGTTCTCCAGTCTGTAATTGTAGAACTACAAAGTAAATGAGTATGATGATTCGGGCTGATAAAGTGGAGAAAAAGGGAGAACCTACTAAAGTGTTACAGCATGTCAAAAAATGAAGAAAGAAATGCGGGAAGCACCACACTTAATGGTTTAGCATGTTCTCCTCTCGGCCCTGGGGATCCAGGTTCGAATCCCAATCTGGGTGGAGTTTGCATGTTCTCCCCGTGTCGATGTGGGTTCTCCGGGTTCCTTCCACAGTCCAAAACCATGGATTCAAGGTCAATTCCTTGCTCTAGAACCATCCAGAACCTCAATAATACCTGCTCTGTGGTGGTTCTGTGTCGTAGGTTCCTAGAGATAAGGGGGAACTACAAAGTACATGAGTATGATGATTGAGTGGAGAAAGAGGGAGAACCTGCTAAAGTGTTACAGCATGTCGAAAAAGAAAGAAAGAAATGCGGGAAGCACCACACTTAGTAGTTAGCATGTTCTCCTCTCGGCCCTGGGGATCCAGGTTCGAATCCCCATCTGGGTGGAGTTTCCATGTTCTCCCTGTGTCGATGTGGGTTCTCCGGGTTCCTCCACAGTCCAAAAACATGGATTCAAGGTAAATTGTTTGCTCTAGAACCATCTAGAACCATCCACCACCTCAATAATACCTGCTCCGTGGTATCTGTCCAGCGCCCGAAACGTTCTCCCCTGGATGGGCATGGGGAACCCCCCCGCGACCCTACTAGAGGATAAAGCGGAAGATAATGGATGGATGGATGGATGGACATGGGGAGAACATGCAAACTCCACTCAGGTTAGGATTCCTGAATCGCCGGCGCTGAGAGGCGCCCGTTCCGCCCGCATTTAAAACCTACAGTTAGATCCTCAGGTTCGAATCCCCATCTGGGTGGAGTTTCCATGTTCTCCCTGTGTCAGCATGGGCTTCCTCCCACAGTCCAAAAACATGGCTCAAGTCAATGGAATTCTCCAAATTGCCCCATATAGAGTGTGTGTGTGTGAGTGAATGTGTGTTCAGAGATAGATTGGTGTCCTGTTCTGGGTGTATCTGCCCAGTGCCCGAGACGTTCTCCCCTGGATGGGCATGGGGAACCCTCCCCCCACCCCAACTCTAATAGAGGATAAATCGGAAGATAATGGATGGATGGATGGATGGACATGGGGAGAACATGCAAACTCCACTCAGGTTAGGATTCCAACCCGAATCGCCGGCGCTGAGAGGCGGCCGTTCCGCCCGCATTTAAAACCTACAGTTAGATCCTCAGGTTTGAATCCCCATCTGGGTGGAGTTTCCATGTTCTCCCCGTGTCAGCATGGGCTTCCTCCCACAGTCCAAAAACATGGCTCAAGTCAATTGAATTCTCCAAATTGCCCCATATAGAGTGTGTGTGTGAGTGAATGTGTGTCCAGTGATAGATCGGCGTCCTGTCCTGGGTGTATCTGCCCAGTGCCCAAGACGTTCTCCCCTGGATGGACATGGGGAACCCACCCCCCCAACTCTAATAAAGGATAAATCGGAAGATAATGGATGGATGGATGGATGGACATGGGGAGAACATGCAAACTCCACTCAGGTTAGGATTCCAACGCGTTCCGCCCGCATTTAAAACCTACAGTTAGAACCTCAGGAACCCGCTTTCTGGCTTGGCGTTTCTGCCCCCGTTCGGTCGGCGCTCGGTGGTAATCGTGTGTAAAGCGGTTTTGGTCAGGGCATTTTGCCAGACCACTGTCCCCCCGGGTTTGGACTCCGGTGCTGGAGCTTAACAGTAAGAGCAGTAGAACCCACTCAGGTCGCCTTCCAGATAGAACGCGCGGCTGGACTTGGCAGCCGAGCGCGGTTCTATTTCCAATCCACAAAAGGCAGCTTCATGCCACGGCAGCGGGGCAGATGGGGGAGCTAATATTTGGACATGCTTCCATTTGATTTCCGTGTTTACCGAGGGTCGCTTTTAGACTTACGCGGAACCTATTTAGCACCAAATGTGCGGCGCGGCTCTGGGTTGGGATGAGAGGGAAGCCCCGCTGCGCTACAGAACACTTAAAGGAGAACTTGTTCTTGGCGGGAACAGCCAACAGCTTCATTCGTTCTCCACAGAAAGCTGCAGCCGTTCCGCACGACAGGAACGTACGACCTGTGGGTCGGAAAATTATATATAGACTATAAGAACAAAGGAGGACGGCACGGTGGCTTAGTGGTTAGCATGTTCTCCTCTCAGCACTAGGGATAAAACCTACAGTTAGGGTTCTCCGGTTTCCGGTTGGAGAACAATCCAGTCTCCGATCCTATTTGTACCCACCCCTTGTTACCGGAACGTTTCGGGTGCCGGACAGGGCGCCAATCCATCGCTGGGCACACACTCCCTCACGTAGATACATACTCTAAAGAGACAATATAGATCGGGGCAATTTAAAGCAGTCAATTCACCTTGAATCCATGTTTTTGGACTGTGGGAGAAAACTGGAGAAAAACCCAAGTGGACATGGGGAGAGGGTGTGGCTTAGTGGTTGGCATGTTCTCCTCTCAGCACTAGAGATTCCCGGTTCGAATCCCCATCTGGGTGGAGGTTCCATGTTCTCCCCGTGTCTGCGTGGGTTTCCTCCGGGTTCTCCGGTTTCCTCCCACAGTCCAAAAACATGGATCAAGTCAATTGAGTTCTCCAAATTGCCCCATATAGAGTGTGAGTGTGTACCCAGCGATGGATTGGCGCCCTGTGTGGGGTGTATCTGCCCAGCGCCCGAGATGTTCTCCCCTGGATGGGCATGGGGAACCCGACCGCGAACCTAATAGAGGATAAAGCGGGAGATAATGAATGAATGAATACACACATATATATATATATATATATATAAAAAACAGTCAAAACTTTGGGCATACCCCCTGTCTATATATATATATAGTAGAACCACAGAGCAGGGATTATTGGGTGGGGGCATTATTCCTATCCCAGCAGTGTCACTGAGGTGTTTAAATGGAACTCCAGCAGCACTGCTGCACTAGAACCCCCTCACTGCAGAACTGACCATAAACAATCCACCACCCAAATTCTACCTGTTCTGTGACGGAGAACCACCAAGGGACGAACCAAAACACAGAACACAGGTAACTCATCCCGTAACCAAGATAATTAAAAAAAAGAGCTGAGGATCAGTGACTCCCATCAGGCTGGATTCGTGTGACCGAATGGTTCTGGAGTTTGGTATGTTCTCCCACGCGACCGATTCCCCACGCTTTCTCCGTGTAAACAACACTAACCATATTAATACACACATTAATAAGCATATTTCGTAAAATGTATTTAAGAATTAGTAGTTTTAAAGAAATTAAAAAAAAGGTATTAAGGCAAAACAAAAAGTACAAATTCGTTATATTTTATTTATTTATTGTAATTGTCGGTCATGCCGTTACCGTTTCCCCGAGACTTAGTACGATGTATTTGGTGCGTAATTATAATTAAATAAGTGGATTATTATATATATATATATATATATATATATATATATATATATATATATATATATATATATATATATATATATATGAAATGTGCTGATGATCTGATGCCGCGAGCATCCCTCCTAATGTAATCCGTATACAGTATAAAGAAGAACAAACCAACACGTCATGCAGCAGCTACCTCCAAAGCGTCTGAATAGATCTCCTAAAAAGTTTGATCCTATTTTTATCTCCGACGAAGCTTAAAATAACCGCATCACCAGTGACTCACCGAGTGGGTGATGGCGTATGCAGGGCTGAACGTTACAGCGCACATCACTGCCGTCTAATGACAGCAGCAACCCGAAGACATGCCGAGTGGCACGTTTAACAACGCCGAGCATGTCGGTGATCAGTGCAGGTCATGCATGTCATCTTCCATGTGATCTTCTACTAGGGGCATCCAGGGGAGAACGTCCGGGGCGCTGGGTAGATTCACCCAGGACAGGGCGCCTATCTATTGCTGGGCACAGACAAGGGTTGAAAATTTGTAGTTCTACAATTGCAGACTGTAGTCCATCTGTGTTCTGTGTTTTTGTTAGTCTCCTGCTGGTTCTCCATCATAGAACTAAGCCACCGTGTCTACACTACTACACTACGCCACTGTGTCGCCCCATTATATATATATATATATATTCATTCATTAGCTCCCGCTTCATCCTCTATTATGGTCGCGGGGGGGGGGGGGGGGGGGGGGGGGGGGGGTTCCCCATGCCCATCCAGGGGAGAACGTTCTCGGGCGCTGGGCAGATACACCCAGGACAGGGTGTCAATACATCGCTGGGCACACACTCACTCACACAGACACACTCTATATGGGGCAATTTTGAGAATATAATTGACTTGATCCATGTTTTTGGACTGTGGGAGGAAACCGGAGAACCCGGCGGAGGAAACCCACGCAGACACGGGGAGAACATGGAAACTCCACCCAGATGGGGATTCGAACCGGGAAAATATATATATATATATATATATATATATATATATATATATATATATATATATATATATATATATATATATATATGTTGTGTGTGTATATATACACATATATATATATATATATATATCAAAATTATATACCCCCCTGTCTATTGCCTCCATATATATATATATATAGTTATACATATTATATATAGTATCTGTGTATATATATATTTATATATATGGTATATACACACATAGAACATAGAATATATATATATATGTTATATATCATATATATATATATACATACATACATAGGGGGTTATATGCATACAGTGCATACATATATATTTATATATGCACACATACATGACAGTCAAAACTTTGGACCCACACCCCCTTTCTATTTCCTCCACTTACCATATAGATGGACCATATACATACTGTGTACTCGGTATCTAATGTCAGAACCCCAATAGATGGACCACAGATGCAAGGATTATTGGTCCTAAGTCCATCTTTAAAGTAAGTGGAACTGAGGAACATTTAAATTAAACTCCAGCAGCACTGCTGCCTAGAACCCCTCACTGCATCATTTTTCCACTGCAGAACTGACTATAAACAATTCACACCCAAATTCTAGTCCATGTTCTGTGATGGAGAACAACAGGGGACGAACAAACACACAGAACACAGATGGACTACAGTCTGGAATTGTAGAACTACAAAGTCCATCTATATGGTAAGTGGAACTGAGAACATGGTGGAACTGAGAACATGGTGGGTGAGTCTGTGAGTTGTCGATGACTCGGCCCAAATTCTACCTGTTCTGTGATGGAGAACCAACAGGGGACGAACAAACACACAGAACACAGATGGACTACAGTCTGGAATTGTAGAACTACAAAGTCCATCTATACGGTAAGTGGAACTGAGAACATGGTGGATCGTGAGGTGGGGTTTTGAGGCCGTGGTGGTCAGTGGGTGAGTCTGTGAGTTCTCCGCTGTGCACACTTGAGCGCGGCCTCGTCTCATCCATGTTCTCCTGGGGGAACAGATCATAAGCTGACCCAGCGTCCAGCCTGCTAATATTTCAGGGAACTACTGTACATCTTATCCATCGGAGGGAACGACTGTTATTGCACTGTGCATCTGGGTGTGTGTGTGTGTATGAGAGAGTGAGTGTGTGTGTGTGTGTGTGTGTGTGTGTGTGTGTGTTTGTGTGTGTGTGTGTGTGTGTGGTATTTCTAAAGACAAACGTGAAACCCAACCTGTCCGCCGTTGTTTATAAAGACGTTCATATTCCAGAGAAAGACGCCTCGGTTGGAGACATGTTCCCTCTAAGGTTCCTTACAATTTCAGCAGCCTTTAGAGTTCTAGTCACATTCTATAGTCCATCTGTTCCTCTACATACTTACATACATACGCTTTGGTATGTTCTCTCATGGTCATGATCCTCACAGAGCAGGTATTATCAGGGAGGGGAGCTCTGCAGTGACCCCGATGTGACCCATTTTGCCCACACATTACTCCTCAACATCCGTGCAGTAACACACACACACACACACACACACACACACACACACACACACACACACACACACTAAGTGAAGTGAGCACACATACCCAAAGCGGTGAGCAGCCTTGTATACGGCGCCCAGGGATCATTTAGGTTTCAAGGGCACTTCATCCATAGTACTTGGTAGGACCGGGATTCGAACCGGCGACCTTCAGGTTGCAAGGCCGGTTCCCCTTTACTCTGCTCTAAATGTCAGCACCACAGAACGGGTAGTATGTGATTGGTGCATTATGCCTATCCCAGCAGTGTCACTCAGGCGTTTAAATGAAACTCCGGCAAACCCCTTCACCGCAGTCCAAAAACAGTGATTTAAGGTAAATTAACTGCTCTTAGTTGCCCCTATATAGTGTGTGTATGTGTGCCCAGCGATAAAATAGCACCCTGTCCTGGGTGTATCTGCCCAGCACCCGAAACGTCGGTAACTCATCCCGTAACCAACACGGAATGGAAAAGAACCTTCCCCAAAGTGTCGACTGCCTAGAAGAACCCCAATAGTAGAACCACAGAGCAGGGATTATTGGGTGGGTGCATTGTTCCTATCCCAGCAGTGTCTCAGTTCCACTTACTGTAAAGATGGACTTTGTAGTTCTATAATGGCATTCTTTAGTCCATCTGTTTGGGTTCTACTGTACATACTGTGTGCTCTGTTCTAATGGTCAGAACCCCAATAGTAGAACCACAGAGCAGGGATTATTGGGTGGGGGCATTATTCCTATCCCAGCAGTGTCTCATTTCCAGTTACGGTAAAGATGGACTTTGTAGTTCTATAATGGCATTCCGTAGTCCATCTGTTTGGGTTCTACAGTACATACTGCGTGCTCTGTTCTAATGGTCAGACCCGAACCCCAGTAGTAGAACCACAGAGCAGGGATTATTGGGTGGGGGCATTATTCCTATCCCAGCAGTGTCTCATTTCCACTTACTGTAAAGATGGACTTTGTAGTTCTATAATGGCATTCTGTAGTCCATCTGTTTGGGTTCTACAGTACATACTGTGTACTCTGTTCTAATGCTCAGAACCCCAATAGTAGAACCACAGAGCAGGGATTATTGGGTGGGGGCATTATTCCTATCCCGGCAGTGTCACTGAGGTGTTTAAATGGAACTCCAGCAGCACTGCTGCACTAGAACCCCCTCACTGCAGAACTGACCATAAACAATCCACCACCCAAATTCTACCTGTTCTGTGATGGAGAACCACCAGGGGACGAACCAAAACACAGAACACAGGTAACTCATCCCGTAACCAAGATAATTAAAAAAAGAGCTGAGGATCAGTGACTCCCATCAGGCTGGATTCGTGTGACCGAATGGTTCTGGAGTTTGGTATGTTCTCCCGCGCGACCGATTCCCCCCGCTTTCTCCGTGTAAACAACACTAACCATATTAATACACACATTAATAAGCATATTTCGTAAAATGTATTTAAGAATCAGTAGTTTTAAAGAAATAAAAAAAAGGTATTAAGGCAAAACAAAAAGTACAAATTCGTTATATTTTATTTATTTATTGTAATTGTCGGTAAATGCCGTTACCGTTTCCCCGAGACTTAGTACGATGTGTTTGGTGCGTAATTATAATTAAATAAGTGGATTATTTAAAAAAATAAGATATTTGCACCTGAGGTTTCAACTAAACTTCAGCGTCAGGTGACTTACCTGCGCTTCGGACGTCGTGTATCATCTTCCGTACAAGACCCAAATTTCACGACAAAACTTCAGAAACGCGGCGTTTTTATCGTTTCTAAGCGGAATTAGAACCTCAAACGGAGGCAGGGGTTCGTTTACAGAGCGCAAAACAGAACTCGCGGTGGTCAAAGTGGTTCTTTAAACACAGGAGCTCTGTGGTAGTACTCACCGTCCTCCGGACAGATGGCGTGTCCCGCGGCGGCCGGGTTGAAACGGTGTCCCGTACGTCTCCTCTACTTAATGCAGCTGAAATTCGGAGCTCGGCGGCGTTAATACTCCCAGTCTCCTCCTCCTCCTCTTCATCCTCCTCCTCCTCCTCCTCCTCCTCCTCTCATCTCTCCATCCATCCAGCCTGCGTGCTATTGTTCCAGACATGATTTAGAGACAGTTAAAAGACTTCCATTTACCTCAGAAATGTGCCTCAAACACATAAACGCCTTATAAAAGCCCAACATCCACCCCAATTGTAGCTTAAAAGTGTGTGTACACTTCTCCAGGTTCAACAAATTTATTTATATAGCTCTTTTTTACAATTATACATCGTCACCAAGCAGCTTTACAGTGTTATAAGCCTTCAAACCCCCAACGAGCAAACTGAAGCGACAGTGGCAAGACAAAACTCCCTGTTATGTTGATATTTTAAGGATGAAACCTTGTGAGGACCAAGACTCAACGTGGACTTAACGTGGGCTTAGTGGTTGGCACGTTCGCCTCTCAGCGCTAGGGATTCCCGGTTCGAATCCCCATCTGGGTGGAGTTTCCATGTTCTCCCCGTGTCCACGTGGGTTTCCTCCGGATTCTCCGGTTTCCTCCCACAGTCCAAAAACATGGATCAAGTCAATTGAATTCTCCAAATTGCCCCATATAGAGTGTGTCTGTGTGAGTGAGGGTGTGTCCAGTGATAGATTGGTGTCCTGTCCTGGGTGCCCAGCGCCCGAAACGTTCTCCCCTGGATGGGCATGGGGAACCCCCCCGCGACCCTAATATAGGATAAAGCGGAAGATAATGAATGAATGAATGAATGATGTTGCGGGGGGGGGGGTCCCCATGCCCATCCAGGGGAGAACGTTTCGGGCGCTGGGCAGATACAACCAGGACAGGGTGCCAATCTGTCACTGGGCGGGCACACACACACTCTATATGGGGCAATTTGGAGAATTCAGTTAACCTCAATCCATGTTTTTGGACTGTGGGAGGAAACCGGAGAACCCAGAGGAAACCCACGTGGACACGGGGAGAACATGGAAGCCCCACCCAGATTAGGTTTCGAACCGGGAATCCCTAGCACTGAGAGGAGAACATGCTAACCACTAAGCCACCGTGCCACCCTCAAGTAAGTTCAAGTAATTTATTTATATAGCGTTTTTAGCAGCATTACATTGATATAAGTCTTTAAACCCCCAAAGAGTAAGCTGAAGAGACAGCGGCAAGACAAAACTCCCTGTTATGTTGTTATCTTAATGAAGAAACCTTGGGAGGAACCGAGACTCAGTGGGGGAATCATCCTCCTTGAGCGACGGGGCAGCATCAACAGTGTAATCCAGGCTGTGGAGACAAACGTGGACAATCGTCAGCCCAAATACTACCAGAGCATGAATTGGAATGTCGATTGCCTGGCTGGAAATTTCAGTCAGTTCCAAAATATGTTCATATAGAAGTCGTTAACATGCGTCAATCAGCCTTTTGTAGTTTTAAAATGACAGTTTGTAGTTCCTTCGTTGAGCCTCGTGATGTGGAAGTTTCCCTTCGCCTCTTGGTGCTAGGGCATCCGGGTTCGAATTCCGAAGGGTGAAGGTTCCATGTGCTCTCTGTGCACGTGTGGGTTTTCCCTTACCAATTCAAGGTAAATTGGATGCTCTAAATTGCCCCATATTGTGTGTGTATGTGAGAGAGACAGAGATGAATTGGGCACTGTCCATGGTGTACTTGCTCAGCGCCCAAAACGTTCTCCCCTGGATGGGCATCCGATAAGTCCAATACGAGAGGGGGGAGGCGGTTCCCCATGCCCATCTTGGGGAAAACGTTTCGGGCACTGGGCAGATACACCCAGGACAGGGCATCAATCCATTGCTGGGCACACACTCTATAGGGGAAATTCACCTTGAATCCATGTTTTTGGACTCTGGGAGGAAACCCACACGGGCACAGGGAGAACATGCAAACCCCACCCAGATCAGGATTCAAACCTGGATCCCCAGCTCTGAGAGGGCAGACGTGCTGACCTCTAAGCCACCGGACCCCCACATCTGAAAATACAATCTGTATAATACTCTATAATACAATCTGTAACCATTTGTTATTGGCTGTTTTTATTTGCTAAAACTAGGTTTTTGTATTGTTTACCATCAACCGAGAACATTTTCATGAGGTAACAAAGGAAGTCGTGGGTTCACGGCTGTTATGAGCCTCGGTCCGGAGAGCTTGACCACTCTGCAGAGATAAGAATGAACACAGTTCAGAGCTCCGTCCCAAACCACAAGCCGTCTGATTAAATAGCATCCCAGTTGGATGTGGTTTAGGGCCTGACCTCCGGTCTATAAGCTTATTCTATTTATATTTGTTATAAATCAGAGAACGTGTACAAAATCCAGACATAGAAGTGGCAACCCATGATCTATTAATGAATCCAGGTTGGGAACTGTTAAAGAACCATCGTTTTCAGTCAAATAAGAGGACTACGTGAGGAAGGGGAGAGTAGCTAACACTTAAAATCGATCATCGATGATCTTTAGTTCTAATGGTCCATCCATTATCTTCCGCTTTATCCTCTATTAGGGTCGCGGGTGGGGGGGGAACATTTCGGGCGCTGGGCAGATACACCCAGGACAGGACACCAATCTATCACTGGACACACACTCACTCACACGGACACACTCTATATGGGGCAATTTTGAGAATTCAATTGATCTTGATCCATGTTTTTGGACTGTGGGAGGAAACCGGAGAACCCGGAGGAGACCCACGCGGACACGGGGAGAACATGGAAACTCCACCCAGATTGGGATTCCAACTGGGAATCCTCAACGCTGAGAGGAGAACATGCTAACCACTAAGCCACCGTGCCGCCCTTAGTTCTGATGGTACTTTTTCAAATTGGTTCTCCACCCTCAGTAGTGTAGGGTTAGGGGTGTCGAGAAATCATACACCTCTCACCGCTGGGATCCAGTTCTGGGAGGAGGTGTCGTGTTCTCCATATGTCCGAGTGGGGGTTCTCTGGTTTTCTTTCAGTCCAAAAACATGGATTCAAGGTGAATCCAATTTGCCTCTGTATAGTGTGTGCCCAGCGATGGATTGGCGCCCTGTCCTGGGTGTATCTGCCCAGCACCCGAAACGTTCTCCCCTGGATGGGCATGTGGAACCCCCCCTCCTCCACGACCCTAGTAGAGGATAAAGCAGAAGACTATTACGAAAGCTGATGTATACATTCGTTCCTCTTTAGTTCTAATGGTCCATCCATTATCTTCCGCTTTATCCTCTACTAGGGGGGTTCCCCATGCTCATCCAGGGGAGAACGTTTCAGGCGCAGGGCAGATACACCCAGGACAGGGCGCCAACCTATCGCTGAACAGACTCACTCTATATATGGGGCATGGGTGTATCTGCCCAGCGGCCGAAACGTTCTCCCCTGGATGGGCATGTGGAACCCTCCCTCCTCCACGACCCTAATAGAGGATAAACACTACACGGTCACTACACGGCTTTGGGAATACTCGATTCTGATTGGTCAATCACAGCATTTGGCCGTTTTTCATAAATAGTGAATACCTTTAATATCTCGCCATATAATCAGAAGAACACACAAGTCATTATTGTGAAATCAAAAGCAGGACCATGCAGGACCTCAGGACTCGTCGATAGACGCATCTCTATTGGATGCTTAAGGGTTCCCCATCACCATGGGTTCCCCATCAGCAGAACCCATGGTGGTCAGAGTTTTGGGCTCCTCCAGCTCTTTAACGGGCTTTTTGTAATATAACACAACTCCTGGATGTTTCCCGCTGGATTATGAGTCCACTATGTATAATGGCGGAATTACTGCCACCCTGAAAATCCACAGTTCCTTCGTTTTAAGTGATGCCACGTGATGCCACGTGATGCCTAAAAAGCTACCCCATCTTATGCGCTATGTTAACGGAATTATTGCCACCCTGAAAATCCACAGTTCCTTCGTTTTAAGTGATGCCACATGATGCCACATGATGCCCATGCCTAAAAAGCTACCCCATCTTATGCGTTATGTTAACCGGCAGCTGCTTCAAATCCAACAGTCCACTGCTGGTCACTTCAGGAGATCCACGAACACCTTCAGCCCTGCAGGTCGAACATCTGTAAACAGCGGCTGGAGCAGCAATACGCCACGAAACTCACAGTCGCCCTGTCGAAAAACATAAAGCACACACACACACACAGCGATCAGACCAAGAGACAGTGAGCCGACATTCCTGTCAGTCATCCCAACACCCCCCCCCCCACCCCGTTTTCCCAACATTTCCGATCGCTCTCACACACGTACACAGCCCCGCACCGAGCGCGAGCCCTGCCGCTGGAGTGGCCGGGTCCAGACGTTACCCGCGGCCAGATCAGATCTCTTAATGCACGCCGAGGACCTGAGATCAGCCAATTAGCCCCGCTGATTGGGTTAGGACGAGTTAGGATGGGAGATGTTGATACAGAAAAGCCGGGGTCCGGTTACTAATGGGCCGAGACAGACAGAGGAGTGAGACGGGCTCATCATTTACCAACACGAGGGGAAAGTAGGAAACAGAGGCGCTGGGCGAGCGGCTAACCAGAATATAAATATAAATGTGATTCTGACGCATCGTTCATGTTGGGTTTGGTTTATTTAGGGGGGGAACATCTGGAGAGAGTTAATGGGACACTATCTGGGACACTTAATATCTATAGTTACCTACATGTTTTCTGTGCATTTTGGGTGTTTTATGTGCATTTCCCATGTTTTATGTGCATTTTATGTGTTTTTTGAGCGATTTTCATGCGTTTAGCATGTTTCTTGAGCATTTTGTGTGTTTTTTGCACGATTTTCATGCATTTTGCATGTTTTTTGTGCGATTGACATGCATTTTCCATGTGTTTTGTGCATTTTTCTTGTGTTTCTTGAGCATTTTGTGTTTTTTGTGTGATTTTCATGCATTTTGCATGTTTTTTGTGCATTTTGTGTGTTTATGTGCGATGTACATGCATTTTGCATGTTTTTTGTGCACTTTGTGTTTTTTGTGCGATTTTCATGCATTTTGCATGTTTCTTGAGCATTTTGTGTTTTTTTGTGCGATTTTCATGCATTTTGCATGTTTTTTGTGCATTTTGTGTGTTTTGTGTGCGATTTACATCCATTTTTGCATGTTTCTTGAGCATTTTGTGTGTTTTTTGCGTTATTCATGATTTAGCATGCTTTTTGTTTGTTTTTCGTAAATTTTGCTTGTTGTTTGTGCATTTTAGGTGTTTTTCTTGCATTTTTCATGCATTTTAGCATGTTTTTTGTGTTTTTTTCTGTGCTTTGTGTGCGTTTTTCATGCAGTTTGCATGTCTTCTGTACATATTGAAGGCAATCATTAAGTCATTAAGGAAGGGGTTGGTTCCTCATGCCCATCCAGGGGAGAACAGATATCTAGGGGCAGATACAATACAATACCAAGCTGGTGCCAAGCTACTACTGTATACAGTCACACACACATACACTATATAGGGACAATTTAAAGCAGCCAATTCACCTTAAATACATGTTTCTTGACTGAAAAAAAATGGAAAGCCGAGAACAATAAACGAATAAGAGATTGTATTCTCGTTGTCTCCTCTCATTCCACAGACATGACGTATAGATTTGTCGGAGGGGTAGAAATTGAGCTCTTGATCAACACACAGACTGCGGCAGCATGATACGCACGAAAAATCAGAGCTGCCATTAAAAAAAAAAAAAATATATATATATATATATATATATATATCATCATATCATCAATGACATTCACGTCAACATCAAAGTTCCACCTTTGAAAAGCTGAGACCATGGGAGGAAGGGGTGTATGAATGTGTGTGTGTGTGTGTGTGTGTGTGTGTGTGCGTTACATCAGCACCTCCGGTGCACTTCAGCCAGCGCCGTCTCTCTGAGAGGGAAGACTTTGGGGTAGACGACGGTGAACATGGGCTGACTGCAGCGATGGCAGTGACCCAGCGGGCACCGCAGCAGCTCCTGGAGGCTGGGGGGCAGCGGGAACGGCGGCAGGAAGTCAGCACCTAAATACAGGAGGACAAAGAGTTATTAATATGTTATTAATTTATTCATTTAATTAGTTTAATTAGCTATTAATATGGCGTGCCAAATGGCTCCTCCCCAGATCTCCTGGAGGAGACCTTTACGGCGCCAATGGTGAGTTGCGGGACATTTCTGATATTTAATTAAAGGATTTGTGAAAGGGTGGTATGGTGATTAGCATGTTCTCCTCTCAGCGCTAGGGATTCCCAGTTCGAATCCCAATCCGGGTGGAGTTTCCATGTTCTCCCCGTGTCTGCGTGGGTTTCCTCCGGGTTCTCCGGTTTCCTCCCACAGTCCAAAAACATGGATCAAGTTAATTGAATACTCAAAATTGCCCCATATAGAGTGTGCCTGTCTGAGTGAGTGTGTGCCCAGCGATGGATTGGCGCCCTGTCCTGGGTCTATCTGCCCAGCGCCCGAGATGTTCTCCCCTGGATGGCCATGGGGAACCCCACCGCGACCCTAATAGAGGATAAAGCGGGAGATAATGAATGAATGATTTGTGAAAGGGTGGTGTGGTGGTTAGCATGTTCTCCTCTCTAGGGATTCCCGGTTCGAATCCCAATCCGGGTGGAGTTTCCATGTTCTCCCCGTGTCTGAGTGGGTCCTCCCACAGTCCAAAAACATGGATCCAGGTCAATTGAATTCTCCATATTGCCCCATATAGAGTGTGTGTGTGTGAGTGAGTGTGTGCCCAGTGATAGATTGGCGCCCTGTCCTTGGTGTATCTGCCCAGCGCCTGAAACGTTCTCCCCTGGATGGGCATGAGGAAACCCCCCGCGACCCTAATAGAGGATAAAGCGGGAGATAATGAATGAGTGAATCAGATCACTCTTTAGGTCTCACTCTTCTTCGCTCGGCCGGTCGCAGGGTGCAGCGCTCTCATCGCCAGCTCCTCTAAAGTTAACACCCTCTCTGCTGGAGTGCCTATGGATCGGACTTCTGAAGGCAGAGGTATGCTCACTCCATCCATCAGGTAGCTCTGGGTCGCATCAGAGACCTGTGAGGAGACGCCACATCTGTACACACACACACACACACAAACACACCCCACAAACACACTGTGATTAAATCCATCAATAACTTCCTGTGATTTAGTCACAATAATACACAACCTCCAGTGTCTTACTGCTTTTATAAAACGCTTACAAACACTTTAATCAAAAACAAGATTCATAAATGTGTTAATTAAAAGCAAAATCGTTCATAATTTGGTCTTCAGCGACATCCTCTAGCCCAGGGGTGCCCACACTTTTCTGGCCCGAGATCTACTTTTCCATTTTCCTGACAAGGCGGTCCTGCAGGACGCCCCCTAATGGACTCACATAGAGTTTTCCAGTTGTTAGTTTTTCCATTTGTTTAATATCTGTACATGGCTGTCCTACATTGTTGTTGCTGTCTGGCCGCTCAAGGAGGAGGAGTCCCCCACTGAGTCTTGGTCCATAAATAACAACATAAAAGGGAGTTTTTTCTTGCCACTGTCGCTTCGGCTTGCTCTTTGGGGGTTTAAAGGCTTTTCATTCTGTAAAGCTGCTTTGTGACAATGTACTGTTGTAAAAAGCGCTCTATAAATAAATAACTTGAACTTGACAGGTCATCGAGATCTACCGGGGTCAGTCTCTATATTTTAGGCTTTTATATCGAAACCTGTTTACACGCATCATGTTAGTATTGTCGAATCTGTTAGAATTGCTCTTTTATTAAACACATTCCAGCAAATAGCACGAAGACCTGATTTTAGTTAAACACACAGTATACAGTACAACACAAATGTACAACAATCACTGTAACACACATTTCCCCAAACAGAACATCCATCCATCCATTATCTTCCGCTTTATCCTCTATTAGGGTCTGGGGTGGGGGGGAGAACATTCAGGGGAGAACACTTCAGGTGCTGGGCAGATACGCCCAGGACAGGGTGCCAATCTATCACTGGGCGCACTCACTCACACACACAACACACTTTTCTTTGGCCTACGAATTTGGTTAACCTGGTGCTCTTCTATTTCTTCCATTTCTTTTCTATTTATTCATTTTAATATGTTTAATGTGTATTTTATTCTGCTGTCCTCATTTATTATTTGTTATTTGGCTGTCCAGCACTTTGGTCCGCTGCGGTTTTAAATGCGCTTTATAGATAAAATTGAATTGAATTGAATTGAACACACTCTATATGGGGCAATTTGGAGAATTCAATTGACTTGAATCCATGTTTTTGGATCGTGGGAAGAACCCGGAGGAAACCCACGCGGACACGGGGAGAACATGGAAACTCCACCCAGATGGGGATTCGAACCAGGAATCCCTAGCGCTGAGAGGAGAACATGCTAACCACTAAGCCACCATGCTGCCCCCAAACAGAACATGAACATTAATAAAAGCAAATGCATTTTGAGATTGACATCGTAAAAAAAAAATATTCATCCTCCCACTCTAAATGAAAGTGGAACATCTTAGTTCTTTTTGAGGTTCTCTCGTCTCGTCAGTCGAATAAAGTGTAAAAACACAAACAGAAACCATCTAATGTAATGTAATGTAAATCTAATGGAGATGATTCTCGAGGCGGCGGCACGGTGGCTTAGTGGTTGGCACGTTCTCCTCTCAGCGCTAGGGATTCCCGGTTCGAATCCCCATCTGGGTGGAGTTTCCATGTTCTCCCCGTGTCCGCGTGGGTTTCCTCCGGGTTCTCCGGTTTCCTCCCACAGTCCAAAAACATGGATCAAGTCAATTGAGTTCTCAAAATTGCCCCATATAGAGTGTGTCTGTGTGAGTGAGTGTGTGCCCAGCGATAGATTGGCGCCCTGTCCTGGGTGTATCTGGCCAGCGCCCAAGACGTTCTCCCCTGGATGGGCATGGGGAACCCCACCGCGACCCTAATAGAGGATAAAGTGGGAGGTAATGAATAAATGAATGATTCTCGAGGCAGTGCTTCTGATTTAGGCACGGTTTGGGGAACGAGAGACGGGGGGGGGGGGGGGGGGGGGCAGACCGCTCGCTTGCGAGATTCAGAGAGAGATCGTGATTAGAATGAATCACACCCCTGATACCCCACGACGTATTGAGCACCCCTGATCTAGCCCTTTTTTTAAAAGGTGAATGCTGATTTCCAGTTTTCTAATGTTCCAGTGCTGCCATCTAGCGGCCATAATACAGAATGCTGTTTATTAAAAAATAAAAAATAAAAATAAAAACCAATGGGAAAAATAATGTATTGTACATCACGCATTGAGACGAATGTGAAGCACTCAGAGGTGATGTCACGGCTGGACAACCGGCTCAGCCAATCAGATTTAAGGACCGGAACGACCCGTTCCACCTTTTACAGACTATTCTCTAGTCTATCTGTTCCTCTACATACTTGGTTTAGTATGTTCTCTGATGATCAGGACCCCCCACTGTGGAGGTATTTGGGTGGGTGATGACACTCAGTACTGCAGTGATGCTGACATGGTGGTGCAGGGGTGTTGTGCTGGTACGAGTGGATCAGACACAGACAGAGAATGGTACACCAATCACAACATACAGCCATACTGTCATCGACCACCCTAATGACACCTGATCGCCAGAGGACGTACTAAAGCTACTAACATGTAGAGAAACCGATGGACTACGGAATGGAACTGTAGAACTATAGTCTGATCCACTTGTAGCGTCATCCACCACCCTAATGATACCTGATCATCAGAGAACATACTAAAGCGAGTATGTAGAGAAACAGATGGACTACAGAATGGAACTGTAGAACTATAGTCTGATCCACTTGTAGCGTCATCCACCACCCTAATGATACCTGATCATCAGAGAACATACTAAAGCGAGTATGTAGAGAAACAGATGGACTACAGAATGGAACTGTAGAACTATAGTCTGATCCACTTGTAGCGTCATCCACCACCCTAATGATACCTGATCATCAGAGAACATACTAAAGCGAGTATGTAGAGAAACCGATGGACTACGGAATGGAACTGTAGAACTATAGTCTGATCCACTTGTAGCGTCATCCACCACCCTAATGATACCTGATCATCAGAGAACATACTAAAGCGAGTATGTAGAGAAACCGATGGACTACGGAATGGAACTGTAGAACTACAGTCTGATCCACTTGTACCGTCATCCACCACCCTAATGATACCTGATCATCAGAGAACATACTAAAGCGAGTATGTAGAGAAACAGATGGACTACAGAATGGAACTGTAGAACTATAGTCTGATCCACTTGTAGCGTCATCCACCACCCTAATGATGCCTGATCATCAGAGAACATACTAAAGCGAGTATGTAGAGAAGCAGATGGACTACAGAATGGAACTGTAGAACTACAGTCTGATCCACTTGTAGCGTCATCCACCACCCTAATGATGCCTGATCATCAGAGAACATACTAAAGCGAGTATGTAGAGAAACAGATGGACTACGGAATGGAACTGTAGAACTATAGTCTGATCCACTTGTAGCGTCATCCACCACCCTAATGATACCTGATCATCAGAGAACATACTAAAGCGAGTATGTAGAGAAACAGATGGACTACAGAATGGAACTGTAGAACTATAGTCTGATCCACTTGTAGCGTCATCCACCACCCTAATGATGCCTGATCATCAGAGAACATACTAAAGCGAGTATGTAGAGAAGCAGATGGACTACAGAATGGAACTGTAGAACTACAGTCTGATCCACTTGTAGCGTCATCCACCACCCTAATGATGCCTGACCATCAGAGAACATACTAAAGCGAGTATGTAGAGAAACAGATGGACTACGGAATGGAACTGTAGAACTATAGTCTGATCCACTTGTAGCGTCATCCACCACCCTAATGATACCTGATCATCAGAGAACATACTAAAGCGAGTATGTAGAGAAACAGATGGACTACAGAATGGAACTGTAGAACTACAGTCTGATCCACTTGTAGGGTCATCCACCACCCTAATGATACCTGATCATCAGAGAACATACAGAAGCGAGTATGTAGAGAAACAGATGGACTACAGAATGGAACTGTAGAACTACAAAGTCCATCTATATGGTACGTACACTTATCACACCCACTCAGGACACTCACCCACTGCAGCCTATGACTTTGTTGTAGAGGTAGGACGGCAGCCCCTTGAGGTAAACGTTGTTGTCCATGTAAACAAACTGCAGCTCCATGGAACGCCCCAAATCTGCAAACCGGGCAGAGACGGAGTACATGAATAAACATGAGCCCACAGGTCCGGGGTAAACCCGACGGGAGGGGCACTTGGAACTGCCCTTGTATATACTGACAAAAAGTCCATTAAAGAATTAAAGACAGGTGGAGACAAAAAAAAAAAAAAAAAAAAAAAAAAAAAAAAGGTAAAAACAAACAGCCCTGCCTCATTATCACTTCCATTTCCCAGGAGCCCCTGACAGCAGGTGGCCCCCTAACAGCACCTGCCACTCGGCGTGACCCTCTTAAACTAGCCGTACCCCCGTGTATGTACCCCATCTGAAGCCCGCCGAGACAAGCGTGCGGGGTGCGTGGCTCACCCAGGGGCAGCGAGCTGAGGCAGTTGGCAGCCATGGAAAGCTCGTTGAGCTCCGGTAACTGGCACAGTTGGCGCGGGACGCGCTGCAGAAAGTTGCGGTCGGCGGTCAGGCACTGCAGGGACGTGCACAGGTGGAGTCGCTCGGGAGCCTCGTCAGGTGGTTCACCGACACGTCCAGGGACTCCAGCTCCTTTAGGTCACCCAACTCTGACACACACACACACAATTAATGATTTTAATAAAGCTCAACCAAAGAGTCCATCCATCCATTATCTTCGTGCAGGGGGGGGGTTCCCCATGTCCATCCAGGGGAGAACGTTTCGGGCGCTGGGCAGATACACCCAGGACAGGGTGCCAATCTATCACTGGGCTCCCTATTACTTTAGATATAAAAATCGACTTTTTAATGAGACGTTGCTGCCCCCTGCTGGACATCTTAGGTAGTTAAGTCCAGCTGGTAAAGCAATATTGAACAAGCAAAATATAAAACTTCTTTTTAAAAAAATTTAAAAAACACCCCTATATCGTGATAGATTACTTTATCCGAAATTAATTCTGCTTGTAAAGTATCCAATTTAGTAGAAAATGGACAATTTATCCATAAAAAAAAACCCAAAATGTATTAATTACCACTAATTAGTTCCAGGCGGCACGGTGGCTTAGTGGTTGGCATGTTTTCCTCTCAGCACTTTTCCGGTTCGAATCCCCATCTGGGTGGAGTTTCCATGTTCTCCCCGTGTCTGCGTGGGTTTCCTCCGGGTTCTCCGGTTTCCTCCCACAGTCCAAAAACATGGATCGAGGTCAATTGAGTTCTCCAAATTGCCCCATATAGAGTGTATGTGTGAGTGAGTGTGTGCCCAGCGATAGATTGGCGCCCTGTCCTGGGTCTATCTGCCCAGCGCCCGAAACGTTCTCCCCTGGATGGGCATGGGGAACCCCCCCCGACCCTATTAGAGGATAAAGCGGAAGATAATGAATGAATAATTAGTTCCATTCATCTTCCACTTTATCCTCTATTAGGGTCGCGGGGGGGGTTCCCCATGCCCATCCAGGGGAGAACGTTTCGGGCGCTGGGCAGATACACCCAGGACAGGGTGCCAATCTATCACTGAATACACACTCACACAGATGTACTCTATATGGGGCAATTTGGAGCATTCAATTGACTTGATCCATGTTTTTGGACTGTGGGAGGAAACCGGAGAACCCGGAGGAAACCCACGCGGACACGGGGAGAACATGGAAACCCCACCCAGATTGGGATTCGAACCGGAATCCCTAGCGCTGAGAGGAGAACATGCCAACCACTAAGCCACCGTGCCGCCCCAGTTCTAACTCATGGATATTAATGCCCTCAGGTTTCCACATGACGTGACCTCACATAGTAACTGAGGAGCTGGGCTGGAGATCAGCACCACGGTCAGGGCACAATGAACTCGGCTGACCCCACATCTGGCAGAAGCTGGATATTAAATGCAAAAGTCGTCCACAGATGGAACCCCAGCTGAGCTCTGACAGGGGTAATTGTTTTTTTTACCAGGAGGTATTTAAATTGTGTTAGAAAGTGCATCGAGTGTAAAACTGTGCCATGTCAAAAATACTTGGCGCCCTCTAATGGGAACAACACAAAACTCCGGTATTAAATTAAATATAATATTTTTATTTTGCTTAGTGGTTGGCATGTTCTCCTCTCAGCACTAGGGATTCCCGGTTCGAATCCCCATCTGGGTGGAGTTTCCATGTTCTCCTCATGTCCATGTGGGTTTCCTCCGGGTTCTCCGGTTTCCTCCCACAGTCCAAAAACATGGATCAAGTCAATTGAATTCTCAAAAAAAAATTGCCCCATATACAGTGTGTCTGTGTGAGTGAGTGTGTGCCCAGTGATAGATTGGTGCCCTGTCCTGGGTCTATCTGCCCAGCGTCCTAAACGTTCTCCCCTGGATGGGCATGGGGAACCCCCCCGCGACCTTAATAGAGGATAAAGCGGAAGATAATGGATGAATGAATGAATTTTTATTTTGGACTCAATCGTCTACTAGGGTCATGGGGGTCACTGGGCACATACTCTCATGACAGGGCGCCAATCCATCGCTGGGCACACACTCGCTCACACAGACACACACAAACTATATAGCTCAGTGGTCAGGGTGTTGGGTTATCAATCTGAAGGTTGTGGGTTCAAATCCCAGGTCCACTGAAGTTACCAGTGTGGGTCCTTGAGCAAGACCCTTAACCCTCATTGCTCCAGGGATGTTGTGATTAACCCTGTGTTCACCTTGTAAGTCGCTTTGGAAAAAAGCATCTAATGTAAATGTATATAGGGACAATTTCCATAGGGGCAATTCAGAGCAGCCGATTTACCTTAAATCCATGTTTCTGGACTGTGGAAGGAAAGCGGAGAACCCGAGTGCTGAGCTATACGGTCATGTGAGCCTAGAACGCTCTCTCTGCACTTACCTTGCGGAAGGGATCGGAGCTGGTTGCTGGCCAGACGCAGGTGGCGCAGGGAGCGCAGGCGGCCGATCTCAGGGCAGATGACCTGCAGGGCGTTATCGCTTAAATCCAGCGAGCGCAGTTTCAGGAGGCTGCCGAGAGCTGTGAGGAGGTACAGAACATCTGCGTTGAAAGGCGGCGCACAGTGGAGGGGCGCGGTCGGGTACGAATGCATTACCTTGTGGAAAAACAGCGATGTTGTTCGAGTGCAAGTACCTGAAGGAAGACGGGCGGAAACCCAGGATTAGATCGGTTACAGAAAGCAAACCTGCAGCATACATAGTTGGGGATTTAGGGAAATCGAACGGGGTCACGACTCTTAATATTAGGGGTGCTGAAAAAAATCGATTCTTCAAAGAATCGCGATTCATAGTCCTGGCGATTCGGAATCGACTCCAAATGCCCAAGAATCGATTTTTAAAAAATTGTGTTTAAGGTTTTGTTTTTGGCGCCCCCTCCCGAGCGTACTGCATATTGCATTACGTATCCCCCCGGGGGGATGAGAGAGCGGGACATGAGCACAACTGTTTGCAAGAAGTTCATTCATTCATTATCTCCCTCTTTATCCTCTATTAAGGTCGCGGTGGGGTTCCCCATGCCCATCCAGGGAAGAACGTTTCGGACGCTGGGCAGATAGACCCAGGACAGGGCGCCAATCTATCGCTGGGCATACACTCACTCACACAGACACACTCTATATGGGGCAATTTTGAGAACTCAATTGACTTGATCCATGTTTTTGGACTGTGGGAGGAAACCGGAGAACGCGGAGGAAACCCACGCGGACACGGGGAGAACATGGAAACTCCACCCAGATGGGGATTCGAACCGGAAATCCCTAGCGCTGAGAGGAGAACATGCTAACCACTAAGCCACCATGCCGCCAACTGTTTGCAAGAAGTGTAAAATAAAATTGATATACTTTGGAAACCTGAAAAATATATTTACTACTTAAGGTTACGTTTTAAAGATTTGCAAAATCTAAATGCACTCTGAGGCGGCACGGTGGCTTAGTGGTTGGCACGTTCGCCTCTCAGCGCTAGGGGTTCCCGGTTCGAATCCCTATCTGGGTGGAGTTTCCATGTTCTCCCCGTGTCTGCGTGGGTTTCCTCCGGGTTCTCCGGTTTCCTCCCACAGTCCAAAAACATGGATCAAGTCAATTGAATTCTCAAAAATTGCCCCATATAGAGTGTGTGTGTGTGTGAGTGAGTGTGTGCCCAGCGATGGATTGGCGCCCTGTCCTGGGTGTATCTGCCCAGCGCCTGAGATGTTCTCCGCTGGCTGGGCATGGGGAACCCCACCGCGACCCTAATAGAGGATAAAGCGGGAGATAATGAATGAATGAATAAATGCACTCTGCCTGTGAAGTCTGTATTTTAGTTTGGATTAAAGGTGAATGCATTATGGTAAACTTTGGTATTAATATATTTAGAATTATTCGTTCATTGATGGGGGCGGCACGGTGGCTTAGTGGTTGGCATGTTCTCCTCTCAGCGCTAGGGATTCCCGGGTTTGAAACCCCATCTGGGTGGAGTTTCCATGTTCTCCCTGTGTCCACGTGGGTCTCCTCCGGGTTCTCCTCCAATCCATCGCTGGGCACACACAGACTATATAGCTCAGTGGTTAGGGTGTTGGGCTATCATTCTGAAGGTTGGGGGTTCAAATCCCAGGTCCACTGAAGTTACCAGTGTGGGTCCTTGAGCAAGACCCTTAACCCTCATTGCTGCAGGGATGTTGTGATGAACCCTGTGTTCACCTTGTAAGTCGCTTTGGATAAAAGCGTCCAATAAATGACTAAATGTAAATGTAAGTCAATTGAGTTCTCCAAATTGCCCCATATAGAGTGTGTGTGTGTGAGTGTGTGTTCAGTGATAGATTGGCGTCCTGTCCTGGGTGTATCTGACCAGCGTCCGAAACGTTCTCCCCTGGATGGGCATGGGGAACCCCCCGCAACCCTAATATAGGATAAAGCGGAAGATAATGAATGAATTAATTAATTAATGTTCATTGATGGATGTTTTTATGTAAGAAAAAGCTCAGCGAACCTAACACCGCTCATTCTAATTTTGTGTAATCCTATTTTTTTGTATAAATATAAAATGATGCAAAAAGATTTGATACAGGACGGAACCTAAAAGTATTGTTTTAAAGAAATGTTCTATTTGGTTACATTGTCGTTTCATCTCAATCCCGTCATTTAAACAAAATTTAAAGAGCATTCGAACTGGAAAATCGGTTCTGAATCGAATCGTGAGCTCAAAAATCGGAATCGAATCGAATCACCAGACCCTGAGAGATTCGCACCCCGACTTAATATTTAGTATTTCACCTTAACTGAGACACATTACAGAATCAAACCTCGACTCACAGTTCCATCAGGTTGGGCAGTTTCTGGGCCAGGTTCTCCGGCTGGAAGAAGAAGAAGAGAGAAGACGAATACGACTCGAACCCTTGACTTCATCAAGTGAGTACTAAAATTTTAAGTCCACCCCCTTATTTCCTTTACATCATGGCCGTCCCTCACTCTGAAGAGGATACAATTACATAGCACTGAATGTGTGTACAGTTTGTGAGCAATAGAAACAATGGTTGCCATGTTTGCCACTATAACCCCTCATACAAAATTTACCACCACTACTATAGTCCATATTAAAGAACGGTTGCCATGTCCACTTTAATCCCTCATGCATTTGCCCTGGATGGGCATGGGGAACCCCCACGGCACCCTAATAGAGGATAAAGTGGAAGATAATGGATGGATAAATGGATGGGTGTAAAAAGGTTGTAAAGGTTACCAGTGTCGTGAGGGAGTTCCTCTTCATGTACAACCGTTCCAGGAACTGTAGACCTTCGTCCTTGAGGAGCTCAACTGGAAAGATGTTCAGGTTCCTGTAGTTCAGGAACAGGTTCTTGTGGCGCTCTTTTTTGGCGACGTAGATGGCGTCATGGAGCTCGGAGGCCATCTTCAGAGCCGACTGGGTGCTTCCTCCTGTACAACTCACTCTGAATGTGATGTGTAGATCATCTTCACAGACGTGTGTGTGTGTGTGTGTGGGGGGGGGGGGGTGGTTATGAACCTGGAACAGATCAGATCAAAGGACAAATATATTGTATTTGTATTTGGTCATTAACTTTGTGAGAACAGTTTGGGGAAGGCCCTGTGCTGTCCCAGTGCACGAGCAAAGCCATTTACAACGTCAGGTAACCTTTACTTATACAACACACACACACATACACACAAACCCACAAACACAAAAACTCAAACACACACACAACAAACACACACGCATACAAACACAACACACAAAAAAACACACACATACACACACATATACAAAAACACACATACACACCCACAAACACAAAAACAAACACACTCAAACACACACAAATACTCAAACACACATACTCAAACACTAACACACACAACACAAAAACACACACATACACACACACACATATACAAAACCACACACACCCACCCACAAACACAAAAACACACAGACAAACACACATACAAACACACACACAACAAAAACACAAACCCTCAAACACAAAAACACACACACATACTCAAACACACACACATACAAAAACACATATACACCCACAAACACAAACACACATACACACCCACAAACACAAACACACACACACATATATATACACACACACACACATACACACCCACAAACACAAACACACACACACATATACACACAAACAACACAAAAACACATACACAAATACACACACACACACACACACACACATACAAAAACACACACACCCACAAACACAAAAAAACACACACACATACAAACACACACACATACCCACAAACAAAAACACACACACACATACTCAAACACACACACTTACAAAAACACACAGACACACCCACAAACACAAAAACACATACACAAATACATACAAACACACAAACACACACAAATACATATAAACACAAACACACACATATATACACACACACATATACACACAAACACATACACAAATACATACAAACACACAAACACACACAAATACATATAAACACAAACACACACACATATATACACACACACACATATACACACAAACACATACACAAATACATACAAACACACAAACACACACAAATACATATAAACACAAACACACACACATATATACACACACACATATACACACAAACACATACACAAATACATACAAACACACAAACACACACAAATACATACAAACACAAACACACATACACAAATACATACAAACACACATACACAAATACATACAAACACACATACATAAATACATACAAACACACAAACACACACAAATACATATAAACACAAACACACACACATATATACACACACACACATATACACACAAACACATACAAACACACATACACAAATACATACAAACACAAACACACACACACACACACACACACACGGTGATGTTAATGACGTCACAGCCCATGACTAACTAAAGTCATCCCAATAGATGATTCATTAAGAGTGACAGTCAGCGAATGTAATATATAAAGCCTGGTTACCTTTTCGCAAATAAAACGTACCGAGGACCCACCTCACCAACGTCGAGTTTACGGGACCTGCACACAAATTAAATAAACACTTAATTCACATCCGAGCTCAATGTTGATAATCACAAATAAAAGCAGCGGCAATAATATTATTATTACGCACCCGTTTTCGGCCAAAACCCGCCCGCTTGCTCTGTATTGGACAATTATCACAGTCCTAACGCCGAGTAGCCAATCAACGAGCAAGATGACTCCGGTCCAGCCAATCACAACCGGCCCGACAGGGTACGTCGAAAAACGGGCAGGCAAACAACCTGCCAACAAACGGCCAACTTTAGGAAGGAACTGTCAACAGCTAGAAAACAACGAACGAGACGATTAATATATAACAATACAAACATTAAACGCTTTAAAAATACTATTTTAATAAATATACATTACCTTCACTGTGAATATAGCAACATTTCAGTCAGGTTTTCAGCCGCCTCTCAGTTTAGTCAACAAGCATCCCCCGTCATTGAGAGGAATGTGATTGGTCGAGCGGATCACATGACATAGTTACTATTTCACTCACTATATAGATGGACTTTGTAGTTCTACAATTACAGTCTGTAGTCCATTCGTTTTTAATTAAATACAGATTATTATAAAAAGCGAGCCGATTCTCGACGAGCACTACGCTTGTTTCGGGCGTTTTGTATGCTGTTCTAAGGTTTAGGCCCCTAGATGGCAGTGTTTCATAGAGAAACCGCTGTCCTATAATACCCATCGTTTCGAAAACGGGACTAGATTACGTCGCGGAAGAGCAATTTATTAACGATTTTGCTTTCAGTTAACGCATTTATGAATCAAACCTTGTTTGGTTTATTATAATGTGTTGGTAACTGTTTTATAAAAGCAATAAGGCTCTCAAAAGGCGGTGTATTATTGTGAATAAATAACGGAAAATAAATCTCTACCGCGTTGCGCCTAACTACGCCTCTTTACCGTAATTTACAATAACGCACGCCTTAATATATAGGGCCAATCAAAAGTTTGGCCACGCCCACTTCTTGCGTCAGCATCTATGTCCTCCACTTACCATATAGATGGACTTTGTAGTTCTACAATTCCAGACTGTAGTCCATCTGTGTTCTCCATCACAGAGCAGGTAGAATTTGGGTGGTGGATTGTTTATAGTCAGTTCTGCAGTAACACTGATGCAGTGAGGGGGTTCTAGTGCAGCAGTGCTGCTGTAGTATGCCCGGTACTGTAAATCCATCCATTATCTTCCGCATTATCCTCTATTAGGGTCGCGGGGGGGTTCCCCATGCCCATACAGGGGAGAACGTTTCGGGTGCTGGGCAGATACACCCAGGACAGGGCGCCAATCCATCGCTGGGCACACACTCATTCACACAGACACACTCTATATGGGGCAATTTGGGGAACTCAATTGACTTGATCCATGTTTTTGGACTGTGGGAGGAAACCGGAGAACCCGGAGGAAACCCACGCGGACACGGGGAGAACATGGAAACTCCACCCAGATGGGGATTCGAACCGGGATTTCCTAGCGCTGAGAGGAGAACATGCCAACCACTAAGCCACCGTACTGTAAATCTGTGTATAAATATATATCGTGAACATGAATTTAAGGTAAATTGGCTGCTCTAAATTGCCCCTATATAGTGTGTGTGGGGCGACACGGTCGCTTAGTGGTTAGCACGTTCTCCTCTCATCGTTGGGGATTCCTTGAGTTTCCATGTTCTCCCAGTGTCCGCGTGGGTTTCCTCCCCCAGTCCAAAAACATGGATTGAGGGGAATTGAGTTCTCCAAATTGCCCCATATAGAGTGTGTCTGTGTGTGTCCAGTGATAGATCGGTGTCCTGTCCTGGGTGTATCTGCCCAGCGCCCAAAACGTTCTCCCCTGGATGGGCATGGGGAACCCCCCCCCTCCCCCTCCCGCGACCCTAATAGAGGATAAAGTGGAAGATAATAGACAGATGTAGAGTGTGTGTGTGTGTGTGTGTGTGTGAGGACATGTGGACTTATAAACGTCCTGTAGGCCTCAGAACGGACGTTTAGGAAGACAGTCAAGTGGGAAACCGGAGAACCCGGAGAAAACCCACACGGACACGGGGAGAACATGGAAACTCCACCCAGATGGGGATTCGAACCCGGAATCCCTAGTGCTGAGAGGAGAACATGCTAACCACTAAGCCACCGTATTGTAAATCTGTGTATAAATATACCGTGAACATGAATTTAAGGTAAATTGGCTTCACTAAATTGCCCCTATATAGTGTGCATGGTGGCTCAGCGCTAGGGATTCCCAGTTCGAATCCCAATCTGGGTGGAGTTTCCATGTTCTCCCCGTGTCGGTGTGGGTTTCCTCCGGGTTCTCCGGTTTCCTCCCACAGTCCAAAATCATGGATCAAGTCAATTGAATTCTCCAAATTGCCCCATATAGAGTGTGTCTGTGTGAGTGAGTGTGTGTCCAGCGATAGATTGGCGTCCTGTCCTGGGTGTATCTGCCATGTTCTCAGTTCCACTTACTGTAAAGATGGACTTTGTAGTTCTACAATGACATTCTGTAGTCCATCTGTTTGGGTTCTACAGTACATACTGTGTTCTCTGTTCTAATGGTCAGAACCCCAATTCTACCCCCCCCCCCCCCCCCCGCGACCCTAATAGAGGATAAAGCGGAAGATGTTGGATGGATGGATGGAGAGTTTGTGTGTGAGTGTGTGTGAGGACATGTGGATTTATAAACGTTCTGTAGGCCTCAGAGAGAACGTTTAGGAAGACAGTCAAGTAAGTGGGTGTCATTTGAAAAAATATGAAGAACTTTAATTAAATACATCGTCAAATACACAGAGTGATAATGCAGTCTGTACACAGCAACACAATATACAAAGCTGGTGATTTCAATTTATTATTCTGTCCTTTTTCTGTTTTTAATAAATCACGTTATTCGAAAAATAATCCAGCAACGCGCCGACGGAACCTTCGTCACGGCGCCGCGGCTTTTCCACTTAACGAGCGGGAAAAAAAAAAAGAGAACGAAGAACGCAAAGAAGTACCGTTCTACTCCGACATGGAACCACGAACCGTGCGGAGAACCGGCCACTTTATTTTATTATTTGATTATCTTCTGAACGACGGCCGTTGCGGCCTCTGTAGAACTTTCGTTTTCGTATATCTGGCGTCTCGGAGGCGCGGTATAGAAACGGATATGGATCCGGTAGAGATCTGTACACGGTAGAACATCCTCTGGTAGGGTTCTAGAATGGACCCTCCCGGAGTACGGCGGATGAGCCGGGAACGACGGAAAGCAGCAGTGCGAGGAGCAGCAGAGCGGAGAAGGTGTGGGGGACCTTCGGCCCTGAGGAGGTCGGGGGCCCGCGTGGGACGGGGCCCGCCGTGATCCTGTGCGGAACTTGGAATGCTATTGCAGGGTGGAGGCGGGGGGGACGAAATGTTTGAAGGACAGAGTGACTTGAGGTTTCGGTTCTAATAATAATAATAGTAACAATAATAACAAAGGACTGAAGGCCACGTTCACACTGCAAAGAGTTCGGAACTTTCCTAGAGACGATAAGCCCCGCCTTTGTAGCGTTCCGTAAAAAAAATACCACCGAAACAAGAACCAGAACTTGGTGGTACCAAAAAAACGGAATCCTAAACCTGTTTTATTTGATTGGTATAGTCCTGCTGAAATAAGCAAAGCCTTCTCTGGAACAAGTTCCTTCTTTGGAACAAGCCATGCCCCCTTTTTTGCGCCACTTATTTCTGATTGGATCAGTTCCACTTACTTACTGATGGACTTTGTCGTTCTACAATTAGAACTGTAGACTGTGGTCCATCGGTGTTCTTTGTTTTTGTTAGTCCCCTGTTGGTTCTCCATCACAGAACAGGTGTAATGTACAACGAACAATCCACCACCCAAATTCTACCCGTTCTGTGATGGAGAACCAACAGGGGACGGACTACGGTCTGTAATTGTAGAACCACAAAGACCATCTACATGGCAAGTGGAGCAAGAAGGGGGCGTGGTTAACCTTCACTAATACGCCCTTTTCACGACGATGAGCTTCCATTTAAGGTTCTGCTATGTTCTGACATAACGGAACTTAAAGGTTAAGCCCGTGTTCCGGTGAGGAGCTCAGGCCCGGAGAGCCCGGCGGCGTTTCTGCATAGAACCGACATATGGCTTTAGTTCGGGGAACAGATTCCGAGCTCGGATTGGTCGACGCAGCAGCAAACTGTGGCAGTTCTTGGAAGTACCCCCGAGCTCCCGTGGCGTTATTTATTACTGTAGCACGATGGGTTCTCATGCAGCGCCCGCCCGCCCGAGGCCTATCCCAGCCGTCCTTCCCAGCCTGGGGTCTCACCGGATCACGAAGACCAGAAGCCGTCGCCAAATTACATCCGTCTTATGATGTCATCATGGCCTTTAGCTAGTCTTAAACGAAGGTTCCAAACCAAACTGCATAGGCGTCTAGGGCAACCTACGAAGTGCAAGAACATTAGTGCCGTTGGGCTGCATGGGGTTCTAAACGCCGGTTGGGCGCCCCATTCCATTTCCAGCACTCTGAGAGTCCAGTAGAGGGCGCCATTGAGCAGATCTCAAACTCTGGTGGAACCATGGAACCATGTTCTGATAGGGGTCTGCTATACCTCAGTGTTTCCTTTGCCTCACTTAAGTACTTGGACGTTCCACTTTCCATATAGATGGACTTTGTGGTTCTACAATTGTAGTCCTGTAGTCCAACTGTGGTCGCTGTTCTGGTTCTCTATTGGTCAGGAACATCACAGAACAATCCACCACCCAAGTTCTACCTGATCTGCAATGCTCCTGACCAATCGAGAACACCATCCAAGTTCCACCTGTTCTGCGATGCCCCTGACCAATAGAGAACACCACCCAAGTTCCACCTGTTCTGCGATGCTCCTGACCAATAGAGACCACCCAAGTTCTACCTGTTCTGCGATGCCCCTGACCAATCGAGACCACCACTCAAGTTCTACCTGTTCTGCGATACCCCTGACCAATCGAGAACACCACCAAAGTTCTACCTGTTCTGTGATGCTCCTGACCAATCGAGAACACCACCCAAGTTCTACGATGCTCCTGACCAATCGAGAACACCACCCAAGTTCCACCTGTTCTGCAATGCTCCTGACCAATCGAGAACACCACCCAAGCTCTGCGATGCTCCTGACCAATCGAGAACACCACCCAAGTTCTGCGATGCTCCTGACCAATCGAGAACACCACCCAAGTTCTGCGACGCTCCTGACCAATCGAGAACACCACCCAAGTTCGGCGACGCTCCTGACCAATCGAGAACACCACCCAAGTTCGGCGACGCTCCTGACCAATCGAGAACACCACCCAAGTTCGGCGACGCTCCTGACCAATCGAGAACACCACCCAAGTTCGGCGACGCTCCTGACCAATCGAGAAACACCACCCAAGTTCGGCGACGCTCCTGACCAATCGAGAACACCACCCAAGTTCGGCGACGCTCCTGACCAATCGAGAACACCACCCAAGTTCTACCTGTTCTGCAATGCTCCTGACCAATCGGGAACACCACCCAAGTTCTACGATGCTCCTGACCAATCGAGAACACCACCCAAGTTCGGCGATGCTCCTGACCAATCGAGAACACCACCCAAGTTCTGCGATGCTCCTGACCAATCTAGAACAGAGAACCAACAGAGGACTCACAAAAACAAAGTCTGTAATTGTAGAACCACAAACCTAATAAAGCACTAGTTATTAATTACTGCGGGTGATTAGAACCACTACGTTCTGCACACGGTGGTACGACGAACACAACGATCGTTTCCACAAACAGAACGACCTTTTCAGTGATTTAGAACCAACCCTGCGATATAACGCGGTACATTATGTACTAACATTAACAAACACCAACAGGGGGCGGAGCTAAAGCTATGAAATGTGCCATTTTGCCCTAAACATAGAACCCATGCAGTGTGAACACGGCCTTCTGTATAAGTTACACAATAAAATGACAGAACTATGCGGAACAAATCATTTCGGAACCCAAACGAGGCTCGACGTCTGACGCTCGGGGGCTTTACGGACTTTAAGGCGGACTTTCTGTAATGCTCTTCAGACCTTAAACTGTGAATCTTAACGGCTTAACTCGTTTTATTATTAATTATTTTACTTATTATTTAATTAGTTTTATTTATTTATTTATTTTTATTTATTTTAATCTCGTCTCTTATTGATCCGCCACCTTAAGCTCCGGTCTTGGACCTTTCCAAGTTTCCGTAGAATCCAAAGTTTACGGTATAGAGAGATGGATGCATTACAGAATGCTATTAATTGCAGGGCGGGGTTCTAAAAGTGGAGGAGAACCTGCTGGAACACATAGAATACATTTACACAACTGCGAAATTAAAGATGAATTAAAGACGAGCATCAGACGAGGACAGATCTGTCCACAGCTACGGGTGCGAGCCCGGAGCCGCGGCCTCAGCCAGCTGCAGTGAACGGCTGAAAACGACAGAGGGCGATGATGAGCACCCAAAGCTACCAATGGCAGCAGCGACCCGTTTGTTCTTTAAAGGAATAAGCACTAACCGTTTAAAGCGAAGGATACAGTTATACGTGTGTGTGTGTGTGTGTGTTACGTCTGGTCAGGAAACAACGCTCGGGCGCATCGCCATAGCAACACGACCCTCACAAACCATCGCAGAACCTTTAGAAAGCCGGAAAAGGATGAGATGAGGGACCGACGCTGTAGTGTAGTGATGTAGTGTTGCTATGGCGATGAGCCCGAGTGTTGTTTCTTGGCCTGTGCCAGCCGTTTAATGATGTGTGTGTGTGTGTGTGTGTGTGTGTGTGAGAGAGTGTGTGTTGCGTCTGGTCAGGAAACAATGCTCGGGTGCATCGCCATAGCAACACAACCCTCACAAACCATCGCAGAACCTTTAGAAAGCCGGAAAAGGATGAGATGAGGGACCGACGCTGTAGTGTAGTGATGTAGTGTTGCTATGGCGATGAGCCCGAGTGTTGTTTCTTGGC
This sequence comes from Corydoras sp. C115, assembly GCA_019802505.1. NCBI lineage: Eukaryota > Metazoa > Chordata > Actinopteri > Siluriformes > Callichthyidae > Corydoras > Corydoras sp. C115. The sequence goes on from JAFMOC010000466.1 coordinate 211,555, forward strand.
CTGTGCCAGCCGTTTAAATGATGTGTGTGTGTGTGTGTGTGTGTGTGTGTGTGTGTGTGTGTGTGTGTGTGTGTGAGAGAGTGTGTGTTACGTCTGGTCAGGAAACAACGCTCGGGCGCATCGCCATAGCAACACGACCCTCACAAACCATCGCAGAACCTTTAGAAAGCCGGAAAAGGATGAGATGAGGGACCGACGCTGTAGTGTAGTGTTGTAGTGTTGCTATGGCGATGAGCCCGAGTGTTGTTTCTTGGCCTGTGCCAGCCGTTTAAATGATGTGTGTGTGTGTGTGTGTGTGTGTGTGTGTGTGAGTGTGTGTTGCGTCTGGTCAGGAAACAATGCTCGGGTGCATCGCCATAGCAACACGACCCTCACAAACCATCGCAGAACCTTTAGAAAGCAGGAAAAGGATGAGATGAGGGACCGAGGCTGTAGTGTTGCTATGGCGATGAACCCAAGTGTTGTTTCTTGACCTGTGCTAGTCATTTAAATGGCATACGTGTGTGTGTGTGTGTGTGTGTGTTACGTCTGACGTTTCCATTTACACGACCGCCAGAGGTCAAGAACCAATGCTCGGGTGCATCGCCATAGCAACACGACCCTCACAAACCATCGCAGAACCTTTAGAAAGCCGGAGGAGGATGAGATGAGGGACCGACGCTGTAGAATAGTATTGTAGTGTTGCTATGCTGTAGCGTTGCTATGGCGATGTGCCTGAGCATTGTTTCTTCAGCGCATCGCCATAGCAACACGACCCTCACAAACCATCGCAGAACCTTTAGAAAGCCGGAGGAGGATGAGATCTGGGACCGACGCTGTAGTATAGTGTTATAATGTTGCTATGGCGACGAACCCGAGCGTTGTTTCTTGAGCGCATCGCCATAGCAACGCTACAGCATAGCAACACGACCCTCACAAACCATCGCAGAACCTTTAGAAAGCCGGAAAAGGATGAGATGAGGGACCGACGCTGCAGTGTAGTATTGTAGTGTTGCTATGGCGATGTGCCTGAGCGTTGTTTCTTGAGCGCATTGCCATAGCAACACTACAGCATAGCAACACGACCCTCACAAACCATCCCAGAACCTTTAGAAAGCCGGAAAAGGATGAGATGAGGGACTGATGCTGTAATGTAGTGTTGTAGAGTTGCTATGGCGATGTGCCTGAGCGTTGTTTCTTGAGCGCATTGCCATAGCAACGCTACAGCATAGCAACACGACCCTCACAAACCATCCCAGAACCTTTAGAAAGCCGGAAAAGGATGAGATGAGTGACCGACGCTGCAGTGTAGTATTGTAGTGTTGCTATGGCGATGAGCCCGATCGTTGTTTCTTGAGCGCATCGCCATAGCAACACTACAGCATAGCAACATGTAGTGTTGTAGTGTTGCTATGGCGATGAGCTCAAGAAACGACACTCTAAACTACAGCATAGCAACACGACCCTCACAAACCATCGCAGAACCTTTAGAAAGCCGGAGGAGGATGAGATGAGGGACCGACGCTGTAGTGTAGTAGTTCATGTAGTTCTAGTGTTGCTATGGCGATGAGCCCGATCGTTGTTTCTTGAGTGCATCGCCATAGCAACACTACAGCATAGCAACATGTAGTGTTGTAGTGTTGCTATGGCGATGAGCTCAAGAAACGACACTCTAAACTACAGCATAGCAACACGACCCTCACAAACCATCGCAGAACCTTTAGAAAGCCGGAGGAGGATGAGATGAGGGACCGACGCTGTAGTGTAGTGTTCTAGTGTTGCTATGGCGATGAGCCCGATCGTTGTTTCTTGAGCGCATCGCCATAGCAACACTACAGCATAGCAACATGTAGTGTTGTAGTGTTGCTATGGCGATGAGCTCAAGAAACGACACTCTAAACTACAGCATAGCAACACGACCCTCACAAACCATCGCAGAACCTTTAGAAAGCCGGAGGAGGATGAGATGAGGGACCGACGCTGTAGTGTAGTGTTCTAGTGTTGCTATGGCGATGAGCCCGAGCGTTGTTTCTTAAGCGCATCGCCATAGCAACACTACAGCATAGCAACATGTAGTGTTGTAGTGTTGCTATGGCGATGAGCTCAAGAAACGACACTCTAAACTACAGCATAGCAACACGACCCTCACAAACCATCGCAGAACCTTTAGAAAGCCGGAGGAGGATGAGATGAGGGACCGACGCTGTAGTGTAGTGTTCTAGTGTTGCTATGGCGATGAGCCCGAGCGTTGTTTCTTAAGCGCATCGCCATAGCAACACTACAGCATAGCAACATGTAGTATTGTAGTGTTGCTATGGCGATGAGCTCAAGAAACGACACTCTAAACTACAGCATAGCAACACGACCCTCACAAACCATCGCAGAACCTTTAGAAAGCCGGAGGAGGATGAGATGAGGGACCGACGCTGTAGTGTAGTGTTCTAGTGTTGTAGTGTTGTAGTACCGTTGCCCTCGGCAACCCAGCAGACGCGTGAATACGAAAGTTCCAGCACATTTGACACTGAACTCGTAAGGCCTTGTCGCTCGAATAAATAAACGGGACGCCGCGAGGCATTTGCGCCGATATCTCGTGTCCTCGGTTTGGCAGAGAAGAAAAGAAGCAGCCGGGGGGTAGTGTGTGTGTGTGTGTGTGTGTGTGTGTGTGTGTGTGTGTGTGTGTGTGTGTGTGTGTTTTGGGGTTGTACGAGGGTACATGAGGAACTCCGAAAAAAGGGTGAGGTAGATAAATATACTTGGAGAAACGGACAATTCCCGAAGTCGTCGGAAGAATCGTCGGAAATGTGACGGCCGGGCGGCGTGGGGGGGGGGTATGTGGGGGGTACAGTGATTAACACACGTCACGAGAAGTCCAAATAAATAATGACAAAAAAAAAAAAAACAAGAGGGCGAAAAAGGACAGACGGAACCGTAACTGGTGCGACAGTCCAACCTCGAGGCTGAAATGATGCGGAACCGAAAACAAACCAACGAACAAACAAAAGTCTCACGTTCTGCATAGATGAGCCGAACCCGGAGTTCCCGCGGGGCCCGGGTGGAACCCTGACCTGCGGGAGGCGTGGGGAAACGTGGTGGCAGTGATCAGTGAGGATGAAACGGGGTCGGTTTGCACTGGAACTACGAAGACCTGCGTATTAAACGGAACCCTTGAGCTCGTAGCTACGACATCCGTATAGCTAGCAGTTCAAACATTAGGTTCTGGTTAGTCGTTAAACGGTGTTTGAGCTACGGTTGGAAGGGAGATGCAGTTTGGAATTCATTAGTTGATCCAGATAGTTGCTTCTCTGAGCTCTGTATGGGAGGTGTGGGGACCTGTTCAGGGCATGTAGTTGGAGAACACTGGTTCCGGGGTTCTAGGGGTGAGCTAACAGTTAATTATGCAGTGTTATGTATTATTATTATTACCCTCTATATGAACAAACTGCTGGAAGAAGAGATACGCCAACAGAAACCGTTATATTCTACAATTTCGTCATTATTGATGTAATCGGTCGAAGTTTGCGACTGTCGAGAATGTTTTTAATTGTTATATTATATTGCTGAACTACATTATGACCCTGTACACATCAGAAATAGGAGTAGTTTTTAAATTTTGTTTGGTTTTGTGCCTAAAAAAAAATATATTACTATTATTATTATTTTAAATATCTAAATAATTATCAGCTCAGATGTGATTGGACAACGGAAATATGCATCTACGTCTCGAATGTACAACTACAACCGGTCATTTTCTACAATTTCATCAATATTGGTGCAATCGGTCGCAGGTCTAGATCAGTCGAGAAGTATATGACCCTGAATGTGTCTGAAAAAGTACTTTTGGGCAATTCTTTTTGAAAAAAAGGGGGAAATACATGAATTCTATTTAATTTTATTTAATAGCTACTTTTTTATGATCAGCTCAGACTGTGAATAATGACTGGACAACGAAAATATATATCCATTCTCAAATGTGCAACTGTAAAGAAGGGCGCCGACCAGAAGGTCAGAGGAACGTTCTTCATGGTGCCCAAATTCTCCACGTCCTTATTTAAGGTAGTGGGCTTCAGGTTGCCCCTAAGGAGATAGTATTAAACATAATTCTTGACCATAATAAGGGGATGGTATTAAACATTTGAGCTACATTATGACCGGGTACCCGTCAGAATGAGGGGTATTTGTTTGGATTGTGTGCCTTTCAAAAAGAAAAGAATAAAGAATTTAAAAAAGGAAAATAAATTATTTATTTTTTAATAGCTACTTTTTTATGATCAGCTCAGATATGACTGGACAACGAAAATATATATCCATCCTCAAATGTGCAACTGTAAAGGAGGGCTCCCCGTTGTGAAGAAAGTAGTCTTCAGGTTGCCCCTAAGGGCAAATTATTAACCATAATTCCTGACCATAATAAGGTGATGGTATTAAACATTTGATCTACATTATGATCCGGTACCCGTCAGAAAAAGGTGTATTTGTTTGGATTTTGTGCCATTCAAATTATTTTTTAATTAATTAATTAATTAATTAATTTATTTATTATTATTTATAAAAAGCTCAATTTTTAGGATCAGATCAGATGTGATTGGACGACGAAAATATATATCCATCCTCAAATATGCAACTGTAAAGGAGGGCTCCCCGGTGTCGGGGGGGGGGGGGGTGCTTATGGTCCTCACTTAAGAAATGCCCTTTGCCCTTTGCAAAGTACACCTCTGGAGGATGCTGATGAGGTCACAATATATTAAAGGTTATCGGTATTGCCTTTTACATCTACACTATAGACGCCTCAGATCCCCCACAGGTTCTATGACCTCATGGCTCCAGTGCAAAGCGAGCGGAACCTCATCTTGGCGTTCCGAGTGGGAAGCGTCCGGCGAAGGCCAACGCTCTGCTCGGAATGACGCTCTGCTCGGACCTGAGTTAGTACGCGGCGCGACGCGGTGCTCGCCCGAGGATGCTCTGCCACCACGAAGCAGACGTGGATTCATCCGGCAACCAAACCAAAATATTCAAAAGGCGTCGATGATGCGTGCAGGACGACACGCCCGTCGACGAGACACGGCTGGGAGAGGGGGGGGAGGGGCTTAGAGCTGAAAATATAAATAGATTTTTTTTTTTTCGTCTTTTTTTTCCGTTTTCTGCAAAAGTACAAGACCGTAGTGGACACGGCGCGAAACCCGGAGACGTTTCCCCCCCCGGGGACATATAGATATATATATTACAACCACAAAGGAAATTCAGAAGAAAATAGCAGCTTCGTTCGGTACGGACGTCTAGACGTTGATCTGAACCGTAGAAAAGGTAGAAAAGTGACACTGACGGGCTCGTCGATCGGCGCCAGTGTAAAAAATGAAACGGAGGCGGCGGCGGGGCGCACCGCCGCGCCCGAAAAATAAGATGGAGGAGTGTTCGGAGGACAAGCTCACTACGGTCGGCTTGTTTAAGATGCAGCCGAACGGCTGCGGCGCCCCCTGGCTTGGCACCGGAAGGGTGGATTTCTTTTTTTTCCCCAGGCATTTGGGTGGGTAGCAGGTTGCCCCCTGCGGAGCCATGTGTGGAAGGTCACTCTGAGAGTTTAATGCCACTTGAGCACGACTGATTCCAAGAGTTCCGGATTGGGGAACGTAGAAAAGTAACAAAATCGGTAGAAAAACAGGGGGTGGGGGATTGGGAGATGGGGGGGTAAGAGATCCTTGGAAGGCGGTTCCGATTCGGGGAGCGCTGTGGTTCTCCACGCGTCCAACCCTGTAGGACGTCGACCCCATTTTTGCAGCCGATGACGCGGCAGAACGAGAACCGGAACCAGTACGAGAACCTCCCCCCCCCCCCTCCCCGCAGGACTAAGTACCCAGCCTAAGTACCCCAAGACGGCGGGGGCTTGCCATCAGCACGCCGACGACTGCGGTAAAGGCATGGCGCGCTCGTTCTTCCTCCCGCCGTTCATGTGGGCGTACGGCTGGGCGTCGCCGAACGGCCCGCGCAGCAGCAGGGCCGGCCCGTTGGCGCAGCGCTTGTCCGTGCCCGAGGTCGGCGAGGAGGGCGCCGACGAGGGCGGCAGGGCGCAGGGCTCCAGCGGGACGTTCTTCATGGTGCCCAGGTTCTCCAGGTCCAGCTCCTCCGTGTCGGGGGGCTTGTTGTCGTCGCTGAAGAAGAAGCTCACCTCTTTGAACGGGGGCTCCAGGTCGTCCTTGATGCTGCTGATGATCTCCTGGAACGAGGGCCGCATCTTGGGGTTGTACTGCCAGCACATGCGCATCAACTCGAACCTGGGGGCAGAGGGAAGGGTCATTAAAGGGTTATTTATTAACATCAGGAGGTGGTGGATGATGCTCAGCACTGCACTGACATTGTTGTGCTGGTGGTGGTGACTCCCGACGCCATTGAAGTTACCACTGTGGGCCCCTGAATGAGGCTCTTACCTCTAATTGCCCCAGGGGGTTGGGGGGGGGGGTGGTAGTATGATAGCCGACCCAATGCTCTGACCCCACCCATTAAGTTGGGATGCTTCGAAGTCTCTATAAATGAAAAACTTTGCAAAAGTCACCTAAATATTTGACCCAGTGGGCCCCTGAATGAGGCTCTTACCTCTAATTGCCCCAGGGGGTTGGGGGGGGGGGTGGTAGTATGATAGCCGACCCAATGCTCTGACCCCACCCATCAAGTTGGAATGCTCACAAGTCTCTATAAATGGAAAAAAGTTTGCAAAAGTCACTTTAATAATTGGCCCTGTGGGCTCCTGAGTGAGGCCCTTACCCCTAATTGCCCCAGGGGGTTGGGGGGGGTTGTAGTACGATAGCCCACCCAATGCTCTGACCCCACCCATCAAGTTGGGATGCTTCGAAGTCTCTATAAATGTAAAAGTTTGCAAAATCTCACTTAAATACTTGGCCCTATGGCTCCCTTGATCAAGGACCTTACCCCTAGTTGCCCCAGGGGGTTGGGGGGGTTGTAGTACGATGGCCAACCCAATGCTCTGACCCCACCTATCAAGTTGGGATGCTCCAAAGTCTCTATAAATGGAAAAAAGTTTGCAAAAGTCACTTTAATACTTGGCCCTGTGGGCCCCTGAGTGAGGCCCTTACCCCTAATTGCCCCAGGGGGTTGGGGGGGTTGTAGTACGATGGCTCACCCAATGCTCTGACCCCACCCATCAAGTTGGAATGCTCACAAGTCTCTATAAATGGAGAAAAGTTTGCAAAAGTCAATTTAATAATTGGCCCTGTGGGCTCCTGAGTGAGGCCCTTACCCCTTATTGCCCCAGGGGGTTGGGGGAGGTTGTAGTACGATAGCCCACCCAATGCTCTGACCCCACTCATCAAGTTGGGATGCTTCGAAGTCTCTATAAATGTAAAGGTTTGCAAAATCTCACTTAAATACTTGGCCCAATAGGACCCTTGATCAAGGACCTTACCCCTAGTTGCCCCAGGGGGTTGGGGGGGGTTGTAGTACGATGGCCCACCCAATGCTCTGACCCCACCCATCAAGTTGGGATGCTTCTAAGTCTCTATGAATGAAAAACTTTGCAAAGGTCACCTAAATATTTCACCCAGTGGGCCCCTGAGTGAGGCCCTTACCCCTAATTGCTACTGGGGGGTTGTGGGGGGGGTTGTAGTACGATGGCCAATCCAATGCTCTGACCCCACCCATCAAGTTGGAATGCTCCAAAGTCTCTATAAATGGAAAAAAGTTTGCAAAAGTCACTTTAATACTTGGCCCTGTGGGCCCCTGAGTGAGGCCCTTACCCCTAATTGCCCCAGGGGGTTGGGGGGGGTTGTAGTACGATAGCCCACCCAATGCTCTGACCCCACCCATCAAGTTGGGATGCTTCTAAGTCTATGAATTAAATAGTCTGCAAACTCTATAGTCATCTTCATACTTGGCCCTTTGGGCCCCTGAGCGAGGCCCTTACCCCTCGTTACCACATGGGGGCTGTATGACAGCACTATGACCCAAGCTAGTACTTCAACTCCGAGGCAGTTGGCTGTCTTTCAGACTCTGAACAACAGGTGGCGGTGCTGAGCGGCGCCAAAAGTAACAAGTGGACAGCGGCGACATGGCGACCACAGCTGCGATGACATCATAACGCATTCCGGGGGCCGCCGCGGTGCAGATGTGACGACACGGCATGAGCGGGCCGGGCCGCTCCGGGCCGGGAAGCGCGGGGGCAGACGCGCGGCTCGGGTTTCAGAGGCCCGGGGAGCCTGCGCCGGCCGGCGCTTCGGTTCACCACCTAAATTACACGCGAAGAACACCGGCTAAGAATATCAACCCGCTGCGGTGAATCCCTCCCCCCTCCTCCTACCCCCGCGTGGTACAAACCAACAGACGGCTGGTTGGGAAAGCAACCGGGACAGACGTCCCAAACACACACACACACACAAACACACACACACACAGGACCTCCAACGAGCGCCGGCACACTGCGGCCCACCGCTGAGAGCGTGGACCCGATGCCCCGGGCGCGTTG
>JAFMOC010000466.1:225000-237500 GCA_019802505.1 Corydoras sp. C115
CACACACACAATACAAACAGACAGAATCTCACACTCACAAAAACAGTCACAAACACACACAATCACAGACACACACAAAGACAGACAAACACAAAAACACACACACAAGAACAGACACACAAAAACAGACACACACATACTCACAAAAACAGACACACACAATGACACACACACACTCATATCAACACACAATCACACACACTCCCAAAAGACACACACTCACAAAAAGACACACTCACAAAAACACACACTCACAAAATCACACACACAAAAAGACACACACACCCACACAATACAAAAAGACAGAATCTCACACTCACACACACAAATACAGTCACAAACACACACACACACACACAATCACAGACACACACAAAGACAAACACACAAGAACAGACACACAAAAACAGACACACACATACTCACAAAAACAGACACACACAATGACACACACACACACACTCATATCAACACACAATCACACACACTCACAAAAGACACACTCACAAAATCACACACACAAAAAGACACACACACCCACAAAAACAGACGACTGACACCCAAACAAAGACACACACACACAATGACACACACACTCATACCAACACACAATCACACACACTCACAAAAAGACACACACTCACAAAAAGACACACTCACAAAATCACACACACAAAAAGACACACACACCCACAAAAACAGACGACTGACACCCAAACAAAGACACACACACACAATGACACACACACTCATACCAACACACAATCACACACACTCACACAAAAACAGACACACACTCACAAAATCACACACACAAAAAGACACACACACCCACAAAAACAGACGACTGACACCCAAACAAAGACACACACACACAATGACACACACACTCATACCAACACACAATCACACACACTCACACAAAAACAGACACACACTCACAAAAAGACACACACAAAAAGACACACACACCCACAAAAACAGATGACTGAAACCCAAACAAAGACACACACACAATGACACACACACTCATACCAACACACAATCACACACACTCACACAAAAACACACACACTCACAAAAAGACACACACTCACAAAAAGACACACACACTCACAAAAAGACACACACAAAGACACACACACTCACAAAATCACACACACAAAGACACACACACTCACAAAAACAGACGACTGACACCCAAACAAACACACACACACACACACAATCACAGACACACACAAAGACAGACACACACAAAAACAAGACACACAAAAACAGACACACACATACTCACAAAAAAAGGACATACACAATGACACACACACACACACACACACTCATACCAACACACAATCTCACACACACTCACAAAAAGACACACACACAAACACACACACTCACAAAATCACACACACAAAAAGACACACACACACTCACAAAAACAGACGACTGACACCCAAACAAAGACACACACATACACAAACACAAAGATACATACGCACACAAGGACAACCGCATGTACACGCCCGACACACACACACACACACACACACACACACACACACACACACACACACACACACACACACACACAACAGCGCGTGTGTGCAGAAATAAGCAATGACACAAACACAATGCCACACACTCTGTGCAGGCAGGATGAATCCCCCACCGAACCTCGGTCCTCACAAGGTTTTTCCCGAAAGCCCAACAGCACGGGGTGTTTACAGTTACGTTCTCTTCAGTTTGTGTTTAAACTCTGTGAAGCTGCTTTAGAACATTCATTCATCCATCATCTCCCGCTTTATCCTCTATTAGGGTTGCGGGGGGTTCCCCATGCCCATCCAGGGGAAAACGTCTAGGGCGCTGGGCAGATACACCCAGGACAGGATGCCAATCCATCACTGGACTCACACTCACTCATACACACACACTCTATATGGGGCAATTTGGAGAACTCAATTGACTTGATCCATGTTTTTGGACTGTGGGAGGAAACCGGAGAACCCGGAGGAAACCCACGCGGACACGGGGAGAACATGGAAACTCCACCCAGATGGGGATTCGAACCGGGAATCCCTAGCGCTGAAAGGAGAACATGCCAACCACTAAGCCACCGTGCCTGCTTTAGAACAATTAACTATAAAAACAAATTCTCTTAATAAATAAACCGACCAATCAGAACAGAGTATTCATGTGACATCAGGACAGGTACATGTGATACTCACCTTCAGTAGCGCTGAAGTACTCCGGGTTGACGGAGGCGTACAGGACCCCGTTCCCCAGCCTGTCGTTGCTCCTGTAAAACAGACGCAGGGTTCTAAAGAGTTTCACGGAACCTTTTTTTCGTCTTTTGTTTTTAAAGCTAATACCCCCTCACCCCGACCCGCGCTCCGGGCGACCCCCGAGGCCGTGTTCGGGAGCAAAGCGCTTCATGTTAAAGCTTCTGGGTAGGAGGAGAACCCGACGGAACCGTGGGTGGAGTTTATACGGGCCGTGGCCGTTCAGGAGTCTTACCTTTTCTTATTGAGAGCGTAGAGCAGCGCCGCCAGAACAGCGAGGAGAACCACCGTGAAGGGGATGAAGATGAGGAAGAGGAGGCTCTCAAAACCTGCAGGGGCCCAGCAAAGACAAGAGAGTATTAATGATCAACACACACACACACACACACACACACACACACACACGGTCAGCGTCACACACACACACACACACACACACACACACACACGGTCAGCATCACACACACACACACAATGGGTTTAACGTTGTACACACATGCACATAACTTCACACACAAACGGTCAGCGTCACACACACACACGGTCATGGTCAGCGTCACACACACACACACACACAAACGGTCAGTGTCTCACTCACACACACATGCGGTCAGCGACACACACACAAACACACACTCTGAAACACACTCTCTCTTAACAGGATTCACACACAATGGGTTTAACGTCGTACACACACGCACATAACTTCACACACACGGTCAGCGTCACACACACATACACACACACGGTCAGCGTCACACACACACACAAACGGTCAGCGACACACACACACACACACTCTGAAACACACTCTCTTAACAGGATTCACACACAATGGGTTTAACGTCACACACACACACACATAACTTCACACACACACACACACACACACACACTCATGGTCATCGTCACACACACACACACACACACACACACACACACACACACACACACGCTCTGACACACACTCTCTCTTAACAGGATTCACACAGACACACACACAATGTGTTTAACTTCACACACACACGCACATAACTTCACACACACACACACACACACACACACACTTAATATCATACAAACAGACATTCATGCATCTTTAACGTCACACACACACTCTCTTAATGTCACACACACACAAACACACAGACGCACGCTTAACGTCACACACATACTCTGAGAGCCACTTTCTCTTAACGTCATTCACACAGACACACACGATATGCTCCATGTCATACACACGCACATAACGTCACACACACTCTGACACACACTCTTATCATACACACAGAGACACACACACACACACACAATGTTATACACAAATGCATAACCACGCACACTTTATTAACGTTTCTCACACACACACACTGATTTACCGTCACACACACAACTTCGCTCACACACACTTAACTTCTCTCCATCACATACACACACTGATTCACACTCTCTTAACATCGCACACAAACACACACACACACACACACACACGCTTAACGTCACACATACTCTTATTACACACTCTCTTAACGTCCTACACACACGCACATAACTTCAAACACACACTCTTAACATCACACACACAGAGACACACACACACACGCACACAATGTTATACACAAATGCTTAACCACGCACACTTTCTTAACGTTTCTCTCTCACACACACACACACACACACTCATGCATGCTTAACGTCACACACACTCTCAACATCCTACACACACGCACATAACTTCAAACACACACTCTTAACATCATACACACAGACACACACACACAATGTTATACACAAATGCTTAACCATGCACACTTTCTTAACGTTTCTCTCTCACACACACACACACACTCATTTACCGTCACACACACAACTTCTCTCACACACACTTAACTTCTCTCCATCACATACACACACTGATTCATACTCTCTTAACTTCACACACACACACACACACACACACACACACACACACACTTAACGTCACACTCTCTTAACGTCACACACACACACGCTTAACGTCACACACACTCTTATCACACACTCTCTTAACGTCCTACACACACGCACATAACTTCAAACACACACTCTTAACATCATACACACAGAGACACACACACACTGTTATACACAAATGCTTAACGCCACACACATACTCTCTGACACACACACACACGTGCATGTCACACAGACATGTTTAACGTCACACACTTTCTCAACACACACACACACACACACACACACACAGAGCAGTGGTGACTCACGCTCGGGCTGGGGCACGTAGAAGGCTACAGGCTCGGTCCAGGAGCCGTTCCCAGCCAGCGAGATTGCCCTGACGCGGGCTGAGTAGTTCCCGGGACTCAGGTTAGTGAGCAGCGCCCCCTGGAGCTTCTCATAGTGCTCACGCGACACACACTCGTGTTTCTCCAGCTGGAAACGGAACGTGAGACGGGGTGAGAACCTGCATTCGGCTCCAGAGGTCCACCCCCTCCCACCCCACACAACCCCCACGCAACCTTCTTATTTATCCGGGCTTGGGACGGCACCATGAGGACATTGATACAACTCCCCTAGAGCAAGGGTCCCTACAGCAAGGGTCCCTAGAGCAAGGGTCTCTAGAGCTAGGGACCCCTAGAGCAAGGGTCCCTAGAGAAAGGGTCCCTAGAGAAAGGGTCCCCTAGAGCAAGGGTCCCTAGAGAAAGGGTCCCTAGAGCAAGGGTCCCTAGAGCAAGGGTCCCTAGAGCAAGGGTCCCTAGAGCAAGGGACAAGTCCATGTCCCTAATCTGCCCATCAACAAGGCTTTAAATGTGGGAGGAGCTGATGACGTATTTAAAGGTCAATGTCAGCCAGTGGTGCACCTGTGGGTTTCGTCAGCCCCCCAGAACACACCTACATTTCGGGATGGCCACGCCCATCAAGGTAGATATATTCACAAGCAGGGTTGCTATTTAAACTACTGTTGGTAGTGATGGGCAACCTTGCGTACGGCGCCAGGGGAGCAATTAGGGCATTTCAGCCAATCCCAGGGACCTTCAGCTTGCAAGGCCGGTTCCTTAACCACAAGCCTATGCCTGCCCCCTAGTGGTTAAGGTTTTGGGTTATGAATTGAAAGTTAATACATCGTGGGCCCCACGAGAAAATCCCTCCAGCCTTTCGAATCTAAAAACGGCATGTCATAGTTGCCCCCCTACGTTCTGACCACAAACTAACGACGTTGGTTATACAGATAAAGCAATTCTCTGCACTTTGACCGCCAATAAGCGCTTTACTATCCGTCTTGTGCCGAAGCTGTTCACTCTGTCAGTGTCGGAGGAGTCTGTTGGGTGGTCGACATTGCGATGCTGATATAGGAATATAGAAGCACCTCGTTTCCCAGACGGAACTTGACCTCGTACAGAAAGACCAGGCCGTTGGGTCTCGGCGGTTGGGGCCACTTGAGGATGACGGCGTCGTCCATGTTCTGCCACGTCACTTGGCCGGGGATGTCGTCTGCCTTGTCTGGGGAAAGAAACAATGGCGTTTGGAATGTGGGACTCCGCACACAATGGAATCAGTCCTCCACTTTTAACACACACACACACACACACACACACACACACACACACACACACTGGTGAAGGAGCAGTGGGCAGCCAATTGGGGTTAGGTGCCTTCCCAAGGGCACTTCAGCCAGAGCACTTGTTGGGACCAGGATTCGAACCGGGGACCTTCAGGTCACAAAGACAAAGATGTTGTTGGGAACCAGGGCCTTCCCCAAACTGTTTGCCCAAAGCTGGAGGCACACAGGACTGAATGGAACACCAAAATCTAAAGATAAGAACAAGATCTTAGTCTTTGCGACCTGAAGGACCCCGGTCCCATTCCCGGTCCCAACAAGTACTCTGGCTGAAGTGCCCTTGGGAAGGCACCCAACCCCAATTGCTCTCCGGGCTGCCCACCATGCTGGCAGGAACCAGGGCCTTCCCCAAACTGTTTACCCAAAGCTGGAGGCATAACAAGACTGGAAGGAACCCCAAAATCTAAAGATAAGAAGTTGTGATGGACCAGAATTCAAACCGGGGACCTTCAGGACGCAAGGCTTGATCCTTACCCCCGCCCACAGATCCCCCCCCCCCCCCCCCGCAGGGGGCGGGGCATACTCTATAACAGACTGGGTAATTGGCATGCTGTATGCAGTTAAGCAGTGCGACACTCACGCTGAGCTCTGATTGGTGGTTTTCTGAGGCTCTTACCCGCTGGTTTGGTGCGACAGAAGGCGAAGGTGGCGACGCTGCACTTGCGCACCTCGTCGTTGCAGGCGTGCAGGTCGATGCGGTAGACGGTGAAAGGCTGCAGGCCGTCGATGTTGGCGCTGTGCTCGTTCACCCGCCTCTCGCTGAAGGGGTGGTCATGTGACGGGGGCACCAGGGTCGAAACGTTGCCGTCAGGAAGGCTGGCGTTGGCGTGCAGGTGGGTGGAGTTCGCCACGGCGAAGACGTCCCGGCGCTGGCGTATATCAGGTCTGAGAGAGAGAGAGAGAGAGAGAGAGAGAGAGAGAGATTGACCTCATCCATCTATTAGAGAACGTTTCGGACGCTGGGCAGATACACCCAGGACAGGACGCCAATCTATCACCGAACACACACTCACACACTCTATATGGGGCAATTTGGAGAACTCAATTGACCTTAAACCATGTTTTTGGACTGTGGGAGGAAACCGGAGAACCCGGAGGAAACCCACGCAGACACGGGGAGAACATGGAAACTCCACCCAGATGGGGATTCGAACCGGGAATCCCTAGCGCTGAGAGGAGAACATGCCAACCACTAAGCCACCAACATCATTAATCCATCCATTCATTATCTTCCGCTTTATCCTCTATTAGGGTCGCGGTGTGGTTCCCCATGCCCATCCAGGGGAGAACGTTTCGGGCGCTGGGCAGATACACCCAGGACAGGGCGCCAATCTATTGCTGGACACACACTCACTCACACAGACACACTCTATATGGGGCAATTTGGAGAATTTAATTGCCCTTGATCCATGTTTTCGGACTGTGGGAGGAAACAGTAGAACCCGGAGAAAACCCACGCGGACACGGGGAGAACATGGAAACTCCACCCAGATTGGGATTCGAACCGGGAATCCCTAGCGCTGAGAGGAGAACATGCCAACCACTAAGCCACCAACATCAGTAATCCATCCATCCATTATCTTCCGCTTTATCCTCTATTAGGGTCGTGGTGGGGTTCCCCAAGCCCTCTTGGAGAACGTTTCGGGCGCTGGGCAGATACACCCAGGACAGGACGCCAATCTATCGCTGGACACACACTCACTCACACAGACACACTCTATATGGGGCAATTTGGAGAACTCAATTGACTTGACCCATGTTTTCGGACTGTGGAAGGAAACCGGAGAACCCGGAGGAAACCCACGCGGACACGGGGAGAACATGGAAACTCCACCCAGATTGGGATTCGAACCGGGAATCCCTAGCGCTGAGAGGAGAACATGCCAACCACTAAGCCACCAACATCAGTAATCCATCCATCCATTATCTTCCGCTTTATCCTCTATTAGGGTCGCGGGGGGGTTCCCCATGTCCATCCAGGGGAGAACGTTTCGGGTGCTGGGCAGATACACCCAGGACAGGGCGCCAATCTATCACTGACACACACTCACTCACACAGACACACTCTATATGGGGCAATTTGGAGAACTCAATTGACTTGATCCATGTTTTTGGACTGTGGGAGGAAACCGGAGAACCCGGAGGAAACCCACGCAAACACGGGGAGAACCACAGTGTGCTGGGGTGGAACAGGTGACGCCATGAGTCTTCCACAATATGTTGTCTTTAAGGAAAGCAGAGGGGTGACGGGGGCTCACGCATTTAATGTGTGAATAGCATGCCGAAGGAGACGGGGGTAAGGGGGGGTAGGGGTGAGGGGTGGGGGGGGGTGTTGGGGGTGGGGGTAGAGAGGGGGGGGGTGAGGGGGGTGTTGGTGTGGGACGCATTGTGGTTCAGATTCCCTCCCGGAGCGAGGGCTACGCATTTCTTTGCCAAAGCAAAGCGAGGACGCTGTCCTCAGATGATCTGGCAAGACGATCTCCTCCTTCCTTCTCGTCTCCACACACACACACACACACACACACACACACACACACACACACACACACACACACACACACAGCTGCTTTCCATTCCCCGACACTCTCGCACCGCAGCACTTTGTCACCGAAATCCATCCAGCGACCTCGTCCCACCTCCCCGAGAAGACGTCCCCCCCGTCCCCCCCATGTCCCCCCTCAGGATCAACATTCTCCAGTTTGTTCTCTCCGTCTCATTGGAACTGCCATTCATCCTCGGCTCATGTCTCCGCCCACCCGCCCGCCCGCCGCCCGCCCGCCGCCACCTTCCCCAACTTCCGCTGCTCCGTTCCCCCCCCACTGCCCCCCCCACCCTCCACAACCTCCACTCGTTGAGCCGCAGCTCTGCAGCTGGAGGGGATATTCCCCTTATTTCATCTCCATTCCAGATGGCATTACTGCGCATTTCCTGGCAGACGGTCCAAGCCGAGCGTTCTAAGCGCCGGGTTGGGGGGGGTGGGGGGGGGGTGAGGGACGTTGGGAGGGACGGGGGGACTGTCACTAAATACTATCATTTCCTTTCCCTTATGAATTCTGACTTTGTAGGAATGCGGGGAACGCGCCGGGTGGATACGTTCTGCGTGTGAGGCGCGGGTCCGGGGATGGGTCTGTGACCTGGAGTTGGGGGTGGGGGGTCCACAAGCGTCCACGAGACCAAGGACGGGGCAATAAATGTGGATTTCAACCTAAATTATTAATAAACTGGTGTTCCACAGTGGCTGAGTGGTTAGCATGTTCTCCTCTCAGCGCTAGGGGTTCCAGGTTCGAATCCCAATCTGGGTGGGGTTTCCATGTTCTCCCCGTGTCCGCATGGGTCTACTCCGTGTTCTCCGGTTTCCTCCCACAGTGCAAAAACATGGATCAAGGGCAATTGAATTGTCCAAATTGCCTCATGTGAGTGTGTGTCCAGTGATAGATTGGCGTCCTGTCCTGGGTGTATCTGTCCAGCGCCCGAAACGTTCTCCCCTGGGGGCATGGAGAACCTCCCCGCAACCCTAGTAGAGGATAAAGCGGATGATAACGGATGGATGGTCAGTCTTTGGTGATGTCATAAGGTCCGGTTTAGAAATTGAACGTCGATCGCTGAGTAACGGGATCCCGGCTTTACCGGTTCTGCGACAAATCAAAAAACCGCCATCTAGTGGACGCCAGTGTAACATCACAGAGGTTCCAGGACAGGGTTGTAACCTGGAGACGGGGGCGGGGGGGGGGGGGGGGGTCAATTGAACGTTTGATCGCTGAGTAACGGGATACCGGCGCATTAGTGCGCATCGGGAATGGACTCGCTGTTTACTGGTTTCTTGGCATAGTGCGCATCGGGAATGGACTCGCTGTTTACTGGTTTCTTGACAAATCAAAAACCTGCCATCTAGTGGACGCCGGTGTAACATCACAGAGGTTCGGGGACAGGTTGGGGGGTGTGGGGGGGTTCTGTGTCCTGTGTCTGGGTTCACACACCACACACTCGATGACGGAGGACGATGTGGAATGAGAAACCAGCGTCCCGAGGCCGAACAAAGCTGGTGGGTAATGTTGCGCAGATGTTTGTCCTCAGTACGGTTCAGAAGACGAAGTTCAAAGCGGCGGAACCGGAGCGAGAACTTCAGATCCGGACTTTCATTTCCTCCAGAGAGGGCCGGAGTAACAGATAACCCCCCCCCCCCCCGACCTGTTAGAACTACAACAAGATGCTACGAGACGGCGTAAATCCATCCCATCATTTAATCAGTAATAACATCCATCGTTGTAACCGGGACGGGGGTGGGGGGGTAGGGGGGGGGGGTCAATTGTTTCCCATGAGTAGAGGGGAGAACGTTTCGGGCGCTGGGCAGATACACCCAGGAGAGGGGGGCAATCTATCACTGAACACACTCACTCACACAGACACACTCTATATGGGGCAATTTGGAGAACTCAATTGACTTGATCCATGTTTTTGGACTGTGGGAGGAAACCGGAGAACCCGGAGGAAACCCACGCGGATACTCTCTCTCTCTCACCCTCTCTCACTCACTCGCCCTCTCTCTCTCCCTCACTCTCTCACTCAACATCTCTCACTTAACCTCGCACACTCAACCTCGAACACTCTCTCTCTCGCTTACTCAACCTTGCACACTCTCTCAACCTCTCACACTCTCTCTCGCACACTCAACCTCGCTTACTCAATCTCTCACACTGTCTCTCTCTCACACTCTCACTCTCTCACACTGTCTCTCTCTCACACTCTCACTCTCTCACACTGTCTCTCTCACACTCAACCTCGCACACTCAACCTCGCACACTCAACCTCGCACACTCTCTCAACCTCTCTCTCTTGCTCACTCAACCTCTCACACACTCAACCTCGCACACTCAATCTCTCACACTCTCTCTCTCTCGCTCACACTCAACCTCGCACACTCAACCTCTCACACTCAACCTCTCACACACTCAACCTCTCACACTCTCTCTCTCGCTCACTCAATCTCTCACACACTCAACCTCTCACACTCAACCTCTCACACTCAACCTCACACTCTCACACTCAACCTCTCACACTCAACCTCTCACACTCAACCTCTCACACTCAACCTCTCACACTCAACCTCTCACTCAACCTCTCACACTCAACCTCTCACACTCTCTCTCTCACACTCAACCTCTCACACTCTCTCTCTCTCACACACACAACCTCACACTCAACCTCTCACACTCTCTCTCTCTCTCACTCAACCTCTCACACTCTCTCTCTCTCACTCAACCTCTCACACTCAACCTCACACTCTCTCTCACACTCAACCTCTCACACTCTCTCTCTCACACTCAACCTCTCACACTCTCTCTCTCTCACTCAACCTCTCACACTCAACCTCACACTCTCTCTTCTCACACTCAACCTCTCACACTCTCTCTCTCTCTCTCAACCTCTCACACTCAACCTCACACTCTCTCTCTCTCACACTCAACCTCTCACACTCTCTCTCTCTCACACTCAACCTCTCACACTCTCTCTCTCTCTCACTCAACCTCACACACTCTTTCTCACACTCAACCTCACACACTCTTTCTCACACTCAACCTCACACACTCTTTCTCACACTCAACCTCTCACACTCTCTCTCTCTCTCTCACACACTCAACCTCGCACACTCAACCTCGCACACTCTCTGTCTCGCACACTCAACCTCGCACACTCTCTCTTGCTCACTCAACCTCTCACACTCTCTCTCTCACACACACTCTCGCACTCTCTCTCTCACACTCAACCTCTCACACTTTCTCTCAAACACTCTCTCTCTCGCTCACTCAACCTCACACCCTCTCTCGCACACTCTCTTGCACACTCTCTCGCACACTCTCCCTCTCGCTCACTCAACCTCTCAGACTCTCTCTCGCACACTCTGTCTCTCTTTCTCCCTCTCCCTCTCTCTCACTCACTCCCTCTGTCTCTCTCTCACTCCCTCTGTCTCTCTCTCTCTCACTCACTCACGGTCTCACAGATTCAGCCCCGGTACCTGAGAGTAAAGATGGTGTTGTGGAGGAAGTTCTCGAAGGCTTTTCTGTAGTAAATATCGTCCTGCATGCGTTTGAGGTCCTTCTCGGATTTGGAGCAGTTGCAGCAGCCGGAAGCGGCCGGCCCCGTCACGTCGGGCTTGGTGGGCTTGACGTCCTCGACGTCGGACGGGGACATGGAGAATCCGATGGGGAGCTCTGTGGGGAAGGAGGGGGACAGTCAGCGTGAGGAATGAGGTCGGGGACGAGGTTCTGTCCTGTATCGTTCTGTCTCTGACTTTTGGAGGTTGTGCAGTAGTTGTGCAGGTAGAGTTCCCGGTCCTCTGGTTGCTGCTGCCAGCGCAGGAGGTAGTGGGTGTGGTTCCGGTCGGGAGACACTTTAGGAGACCAGCGGACCATCAGGCTGGAGGAAGAGTTGGAGGAGGCGCGGATGTCCTCGGGCATTGTGGGATCTGACGGGGGACAATAAGAAACTTATATACTTGTGTGTGTATGTGTGTGTGTGTGTGTGTGTGTGTGTGCATACAATGGGTATGTGTGCGTTTCTGCGCATGGAATGTGCAGCATCTCTTCATGTTGTATATTTTTTAC
>JAFMOC010000466.1:242500-262500 GCA_019802505.1 Corydoras sp. C115
CATACCTCATACACACACACCCTCATACCTCATACACACCCCATACCTCATACACACACCCCATACCTCATACACACACCCCATACCTCATACACACACCCCCATACCTCATACACACACCCCCATACCTCACACACACCCCCATACCTCATACACACACCCCCATACCTCATACACACACCTCATACCTCATACACACACCCCATACCTCATACACACACCCCCATACCTCATACACACACCCCCCATACCTCATACACACACCTACCCATACCTCATATACACACCCCCATACCTCATACACACACACCCCCATACCTCATACACACACCCCATACCTCATACACACACCCATACACCACCCCCCTACTCATACACACACCCCATACCTCATACACACACCCCTACTCATACACACACCCCATACCTCATACACACACCCCATACCTCATACACACACACCCCACCCATACACCTAACTATATACACACACCCCTAAACCTATATACACACACCCAACTCATACACACACCATATAAACTCATACACACCATCCACCTACACATACACACACCCCAACTACCTCAACACACACCCCATACACACATACACACCACATACCATCACTATACACACACACCCCATACCTCATACACACACCCCCATACCTCATACACACACACCCCATACCTCATACACACACCCCATAAATACATACACACCCCATACCCTAAACTCATACACACACACCCATACCTCATACACATACACACCCCACACACTCATATACACACACCCCATACCTCATACACACACACCCCCATACCTCATACACACCACCCATAACCTCATACACACACCCATACCACTATATACACACACCCCCTAAACTATCATACACACACCCCATACCTCATACACACACACCCCACAAAACTCATACACACACCCCCATACCTCATACACACACCCCCAACCTCATACACACACCACCCCCATACCTCATACACACACCCCCCTACATACACACACCCCATACACTATATACACACACCCCTAAACTCATACACACACCCCATACTATATACACACAGAAAAAACCCTACAAACATATAAACACATCCACCCTTACAAGCCTCATACACACACACCCCTAAACTATATACACACACCCCCCCACACCTAAAACTATATACACACCACCCCTATATACACATCACACCCCCCAACAAACTAAACCATACACACAACCCCATACACTATATACACACACCCCATAAACTAATATACACACACCCCTAAACTATACCCCTAACATACACACACACCCCTAAACACACCATCCACCTTACACACACACCCCTAACTATATAAACACATACAACACACTATATTACACACACCCCTAAAAACTATATACAACAACACCCCCATAAACACTCACCCCAAAACTATACAAACACCCCCATAAACTATATACACACACCCCTAAACTATATACACACACCCCTAAAACTATATACACCACACACCTAAACCCTACATAACACACACCCCTAAACTATATAAACACACCCCCTACACTATACACACACCCTAAACTATATACACACACCCCTAAACTATATACACACACCCCTAAACTATATACACACACCCCTAAACTATATACACACACCCCTAAACTATATAAACACACTAAAACCTTAACTAAACTATACACACCACCACCCACTAAACATACATCACACACCCCTACACAAACTAAAACCTATATACACACACCCCTAAACTATATAGCCATAACCAACACACCCTCCCCTAACTATATACACCATCCCCTTACACCCTTATAAACCTAAACTATATATACCGCCACCATTAACTATAGACAAACTAAGAACACCACACCCAGCCCGTAAACTATACCCAACACCACCTACTTGCAACTATTCCACCCCTAAACTATATAAACACCCCTAAACTATATAACACACACCCCTAAAATATACACACACCCTAAACTCACCACCCTAAAAACTATATACACACACCCTAAACTATTAAACATACCACTAAACGTCACACACCTCTAAACTATATACACAAGACCCCTAACACACACACAAACACAAAACAACTATATACACACACCCACACCCCTAAACTATATACACACAAACCCCTAAACTATATACACACACCCACACTTAGACCACGACACCCCTAAACAATTACACAACACCCCTATAACTATATAAACACACCCCCCTAAACCCTATATAAACACACACACCCTAAACTATATACACACACCCACCTAAACTATATAGGGGAACACACTTCCCAAAAACCTCCTAGCACTATATACACACACACCACCTTAAACTATATACCACACACCACACACACACCCCTATATAACACACCCACCCCTACCGAACTATATAACCTACCCTAACGCACCCCTAAACTATATAAACACACCCACCTTACACTATATACACACACCCCCATCATAAGCATAAACATCATCAACACAATCCCAACCACCAGTTCTATCAGAAGCGGAACCTCACACAACATCATACAGCTAGAACACCTTCCCCCTAAAAAACCCATAGCATGTGGTTGAACACTCTGAGGAGGAAGGACAGCGAGCCGAGCGGGTGAGAATGCACGATCCTCAGAAAAATATAGCCGTCACCGTCTTAATGACACCACAGGAAGATGTTCATGCATTCTCCAACTCGGTTATTCTGAAGTGGAACCCCACCACACCACATCCACCACACGCGATCTTCTGAACTCCACACCAGGGACAGAGACAAACGAGAACGCGATCGAACACACCGTCAAACCTCATAGCAGGTTATAAAGGAACAAGAACCACACTGAAAGAGGAATAGAAAAGAAACAGGTTCAAACCTCTCAGTACTGAGAACACACAAGAGAACTAGAAGAGTACATAGCAGAATGGAGGTGGGGGGGAATAGACTTACTGCCGCATAGCGGATGTTGACAGGTTGCCCACAACACACACACACACAGAGAGACCGAGCAGGAATAGAACACTTGATGACCGATAGCAGTTTTAAGCAACACCACACACAAACACACCACAGACACGATGAGAGAGGAATAGAACACCTTCAAAACCTCAGTACAGCAGTTATAACCACACACCACACAACACACAACACACACACCAGGTTACACAGAAGAGAGCGAATAGGCAGAACACCTTCAAACCTCATAGCAGGTTATAACCACACACACACACACACACACACAGGAATAAAACACCTTCAAACATTACAGCAGTTTATAACACACACACATACAGAGAGAGGAATAGAACACCTTCAAACCTCATAGCAGGTTATAACACACACACACACACACACAACACACACAACACACACACACACAGAGAGAGAGAGAGAGAGAGAGGAATAGAACACCTTCAAACCTCATAGCAGGTTATAACACACACACACACACACACACACACACAGAGAGAGAGAGAGGAATAGAACACCTTCAAACCTCATAGCAGGTTATAACACACACACACACACACACACACACACAGAGAGAGGAGAGAGGAATAGAACACCTTCAAACCTCATAGCAATAACAGAACAAAACACAGAACACACACACACACACAACAGAGAGAGGAATAGAAACACCTTCAAACCTCATAGCAGGTTTATAACACACACGACACACAACACACAGAGAGAGAGAAGAGAGAATAGAGAGGAGAGAACAGAGAAAGAGAGAGAAGAGTAAAGAGAGAGAGAGAGAGAGAGAGAGGAATAGAACACCTTCAAACCTCATAGCAGGTATAACAACACAACACAACACACACACACACACACACACAGAGAGAGAGGAATAGAACACCTTCAAACCTCATAAGAGTTATAAACACACACACACTTCACACACACAACACACACACACACACACAGAGAGAGAGAGAGAGGAATAGAACACCTTCAAACCTCATAGCAGGTTATAACACACACACACACACACACACAGACAGAGAGAGGAATAGAACACCTTCAAACCTCATAGCAGGTTACACACACACACACACAACACCACACACACACACACACACACACACACACACACAGAGAGAGAGAGAGAGAGAGAGGGGAATAAACAGAAAAAGAAGAAGAAAAATAAGAAAAAAACCTCATAGCAGGTTATAACACACACACACACACACACAGAAAAGAGAGAGAGAGGAATAGAACACCTTCAAACCTCATAGCAGGTTATAACACACACACACACACACACACACACAGAGAGAGAGAGAGGAATAGAACACCTTCAAACCTCATAGCAGGTTATAAACACACACACACACACACACACACACACACAGAGAGAGAGAATAGAAGACCTTCAAAACTCAGAACAGGTTCAAACCTCATACACACACACACACACACACACACACACACAGAGAGAGGAATAGAACACCTTCAAACCTCATAGCAGGTTATAAACACACACACACACACACACACACACACACACACACACACACACACACACAGAGAGAGAGAGAGGAATAGAACACCTTCAAACCTCATAGCAGGTTATAACACACACACACACACACACACACACACACAGAGAGAGAGAGAGAGAGAGGAATAGAACACCTTCAAACCTCATAGCAGGTTATAACACACACACACACACACACACACACACACACACAGAGAGAGAGAGGAATAGAACACCTTCAAACCTCATAGCAGGTTATAACACACACACACACACACACACACACACACACACACACACAACACAACAGGAGAGGAATAGAACACCTTCAAACCTCATAGCAGGTTATAAACACACAAACACACACACACACACACACACACACAGAGAGAGAGAGAAATAGAAACACCTTCAAAGAAGAGAGAGAAAGAGAGAGAAGAAGAGAGAGAGGAATAGAAACACCTTCAAAACCTCATAGCAGGTTATTAACACACACACAACACACACACACACACACACACACACACACACACACACAGAGAGAGAGAGGAATAGAACACCTTCAAACCTCATAGCAGGTTATAACACACACACACCATACATACCCAATATGTCATACACACACACACACACACACACACACACACACACACACAGAAATAAAACCCCTTCAAACATTACAGCAGGTTATAACACACATACACACACACACACACACACACAACACACACACAGGAATAAAACCCCTTCAAACATTACAGCAGGTTATAACACACACACATATACACACACACACACACACAGGAATAAAACACCTTCAAACCTCATAGCAGGTAATAACACACACATCATACACACTCCACATGTCATATACACACACCCACGTCATACACATCATACACACCCTCACACAAACCTACACATCATACACACACCCAGTCATACACATACACACACACACACATCGTACACACACCCTGTCATACACACCCTCACACATCATACACACACACACACACACCTACACATCTACACATCATATGCTCACCCCCGACACATCACACACACCACACACACACACACACACACACACACACACGTCATTCCCCCTGACCCTGCTCTGTTTAAACTATGTGCTGATGATAACAATGATGTACGGTGGAGGACCGAGGTCCCGTTCTAGCGTCCCGGTTCTAGGCGGGCTGGACGTACTTGTGGGTGAGGTTGCGGATGAAGCCGGGCGGACACTCTGCCATGCACTCCCCGGCGTGGATGACGAAGCGCTCCGACTCGGACAGGTGGATCTTGGAGCAGAGGTCCATGGTGATGCAGCGCCAGCCCTCGAACTTGTACGTTCCGGCGGGGCAACCTTGCACACACTGGCCCTCGTGGTAGTAGTGCTGGCAGGCGGCGCAGGCCCAGGCGCTGTCCGGTGCCGTGCAGCCTCCCAGACACTGAGGGTGGCAGCACTCCCCCGAGTCCGTGCACGCCCGATGGCCGCAGCGCTCCGGGCAAACTGTGGAGAGGAGAGGAGGACAGAACATGGATTTAGAACCGAATGGAGGAACCCTAGAAACAAACAAAAAATCTTAGAGAAAAAAAAAAAAAAACAATGTGGCTGTTTTTACACATCTCACTCAAACAGACACACTACATATGGGCAATTTAGAGCAGCCTATTCACCTTGAATCCATGTTTTTGGGCTGTGGGAACCAGAGAACCCGGAAGAAACCCGTCCAAACCCCATGCCCATCCGGGGGAGAATGTCTCGGTGGGCAAATACACCCAGGACTGAGTACTCACACTCACTCACATTATATAGGGGCAATTTAAAGCAGCCATTACACCTTAAATCCATGTTTTCGGAGCGTGGAAACCTGAAAACCCAGAGGAAACCCAAACACACTTTATTGAGAAGAGGGAAAAAAAATTTGGGTGCTGGGCGCCACTCGCTCACATTATATAGGGGCAATTTAAAGCATCCATTTCACCTTAATCCATGTTTTTGGACAGTGGGAGGAAACCGGTGCATCATGGGAGAGTGAGGAGGGTACCCCATGACCATCCGGGGGAGAATGCCTCGATGGGCAAATGCCCCCAGGACTGCGCACTCACTCACTCACACTATATAAGGGCAATTTAAAGCAGTCAATACACCTTAAATCCATGTGTTTGGACAGTGGGAGGAAACGGGTGCATCATGGAAGAGTGGGGTCCGGGTAACCCATTTGACCAAAACACAAGAATCCAGTCCATGATGGGCAAATGCCCCAGAGGACCTGAACACAAAACTCACCACTACCCTCATTCAACAGAGAACAGGAGAGAGACACAGAGACGAGAAAGTCAACAAGACTAGAGAGACTGAGAGAG
Source organism: Corydoras sp. C115 (assembly GCA_019802505.1). Lineage (NCBI taxonomy): Eukaryota > Metazoa > Chordata > Actinopteri > Siluriformes > Callichthyidae > Corydoras > Corydoras sp. C115. The sequence goes on from JAFMOC010000466.1 coordinate 249,410, forward strand.
AGAGAGAGATTTCACAGACAAGTCCAGAATGTCCAGAGAGATTCCATTCAAGCCACACCTAGAGAAGAGAATCATTCAAGACAGAGAGAGAGAGAGAGAGAGAGAAGAGAGAGAGCGAGCGAGAACAGAGAGAGAGACAGAGAGAGAGAGAGGGAGAGAGAGAGCGAGGAGCGAGAAAAGAGAGAGAGAGAGAGAAGAGAATGAGGGAGAGAGCGAGAGACACAGAGAGAGAGAGAGAGAGAGAGAGAGAGAGAGAGAGAGAGAATGAGAGAGAGCGAGAGAGGGAGAGAGACAGAGAGAGAGAGGGAAAGAGCGAGCGAGAAAGAGAGAGAGAGAGAGAGAGTGCGAGAGAGAGAGAGTGCGAGAGAGAGAGAGAGAGGAGAGAGAATGAAGAGACTAGAGAGAGCGAGAGAAGAGCGAGAGACACAGAGAGAGAGAGAGAGAACAGAGAGAAGAGAGAGAGAGAGAAGAGAGAGAGAGCGAGAAAGAGAGAGAGACAGAGAGAGAGAGAGAGAGAGGGAAGAGAGCGAGAAAGAGAGAGAGAGAGAGAGAGTGCGAGAGAGAGAGAGAGAGCGAGAGAGAGAAGAGACAGAGAGATTGGAGAGAGGGAGAAAAGAGACGGAGAGAGAGCGAGAGAGAATGAGAGAGAGAGGGAGAGAGGGAGAGAGACAGAGAGAGAGAGGGAGAGAGAGAGGGAGACAAAGAGAGAGACAGAGAGAGAGAGAGAGAGAGAGAGAGAGAGAGAGAGAGAGAGAAGGGAAAGAGAGAGAGAGAGGGAGACAGAGAGACAGAAGAGAGAGAGACAGAGAGCGAGCGAGAAGAAAAGAGAGAGGGAGAGAGAGAGAGGGAGAGAGAGAATGCGAGAGAGAGAGTGAGAGAGGGAGAGAGAGAGTGAAAGTGATAGAGAGAGAAAGAGAGACACAGAGAGAGAGAGAGAATGAGAGAGAGAGAGATAGAGAGAGAGAGGGAGAGAGAGAGCGAGAGAGAGAGAGAGAGAGAGAGAGAGAGACAGAGAGCGAGGAGAGAGAGAGAGGGGAGAGAGAGAGAGAGAGAGAGAGAGAGAGAGAGAGAGAGAGGGATAGAGAGAGAGCGAGAGGAGGGAGAGAGAGAGAGAGGGTAGAGAGAGACGAGAGAGAGAGGGGAGAGAGAGAGACGTAGAGAGAGAGAGAAGCGAGAGAGATAGAGAGACAGCGAGAGAGAGAGAGCGAGAGAGAGCTAGAGAGAGAGAGAGAGCGAGAGAGGGAGAGAGCTAGAGAGAGAGAGAGCTAGAGAGAGAGAGAGGGAGGGAGAGAGAGAGACAGAGAAAGCGAGAGAGATAGAGAGAGAGCGAGAGAGCGAGAGAGCAAGAGAGAGCTAGAGAGAGAGAGAGCTAGAGAGAGAGAGAGCTAGAGAGAGAGAGAGGGAGGGAGAGAGAGAGACAGAGAAAGCGAGAGAGATAGAGAGAGAGCAAGAGAGAGAGAGAGGGAGGGAGAGAGAGAGCAAGAGAGAGCTAGAGAGAGAGAGAGAGAGAGAGAGAGAGAGAGAGAGAGGAAAAACTGATTCAGGTCAGTGCAGGGAGGAAAACAGCAGCTTTAGAACGGGACTGGCCTACATTCAGAACGGCTCCTGCTCCTGCTCTGTTCTCCGTACCGGAGCGCCGTAGAACGTTTTTGGGTTCCTCAGGGTTCGACTGTGGTGACCCCGGTGACTCCAGCCTCGATTCACCCCCTCAAGCTGCACTCATGGCCACGCCCCCTTTTTGTGTTCTACAGTACATACGGCGTACTCGGTTCTAACGGTCAGCACCCCAAAAGGATTATTGGGTCCTATCCCGGCAGTGTCACTGAGGTGTTTAAGTGAAACTCCAGCAGCACTGCTGCACTAGAACCCCCTCACTGCAGCAGTGTCACTGCAGAACTGACTATAAACAATCCACCCCCCAAATTCTACCTGTTCTGTGATGGAGAACCAACAGGGGACTAACAAAAACACAGAACACAGATGGACTACAGTCTGGAATTGTAGAACTACAAAGTCCATCTATATGGTAAGTGGAGGAAATGCAGTCAGAAGTTTGGCCACGCCCCCTTTGTGTGTTCTACAGTACATACTGTGTTCTCTGTTCTAATCATCAGAACCCCAATAGCAGCACCACAGAGCAGGGATTATTGGGTCCTATCCCGGCAGTGTTGCACTGTTGCACTAGAACCCCCTCACTGCATCAGTGTCACTGCAGAACTGACTATAAACAATCCACCACCCAAATTCTACCTGTTCTGTGATGGAGAACCAACAGGGGACGAACCAAAACACAGAACACAGATGTCTGTGTTCTCAGTTCCACGACACCCGGGAGCAGTCGGGGTTAGGTGGCCTTGCTCAAGGGCACTTGGCGGGCCCGCAAATGGAACCGGGGACCTTCAGGTTGGATGTTCCGACCGCCATATAGTGAAAACGTTTGGGAGAACTACAAAGGCCATCTATATAAGGCAAGTGGAGCTGAGGAGAACCCTCACTGATGCGCCACCACCATATAACCATCACTGCAGTTCTATGACTGATCCACCACCCAAAAAATACCCACTCTATAGGTGAGGAGTCCTGATCAAAAAGGAAGGAACCAAACGGACTGCAGTCGGTTAGTGAAGGAGAACCCAGGGCAGACTGTAGAATTAAGGTGGTGGATCATGTCCGCAAAACGTCGTACTCGTACCGTACTGAACGCCACAGTTGACGAGCGATGTTCCAAAGCGTGCCGTACCTCGGGGCACAGACCCCGGGGCTGTTGTTTCAGCAGGCTTTGTCTTAGAACCGGTAATGGGCCCGGATACAGGAGCTGAGAACACAGCCGCGCCTCGGGTGACATGCAAACAAGATGAAAATGTCCACCGGGAATGGGAACGGGACGCTGTGACCTCGTACGATGTCCACGGAGCAATGGTGTTCGGTGTTTAGGGGTCGGGGTCAGAACACAGGGACCCTAATATAGAACCCCTGGAGCAATGGGGTTTAAGGGTGGTGCTCAAGAACCCATATTGGTAACTTTCAGTGGACCTGGGATTTGAACCCATAACCTTCTGATTGAAAGGCTTACACTATCAGAGGGAGCACGTGTGCCCGGAGTGGTGGGCAGCCTTATGTGTGGCGCAAGGGGGCAATTAGGGTTAGGGTCAGAACACAGGGATTTGAACCCACAACCTTCTGATTGAAAACACTACCCCCCCCCAAGCACACCATCATACCCTGATGGACTCAATGGCACCCAGGGAGCAATTAGGGTTAGGTGCCTTGAACCCCGGAGCAAGTGCACTTCAAGCCATGGTAACTTCTGGGGGTGAACCCGGGTATCTGATTGAAAGGCGACGACTAAAGGTCGCGGAAGGTTAGCCTTTCTTAACCCCAGGGTGGCAACTATCAGATTGAGGGATTTGAATCTCTACAATCTGATAGATACATAGAGCAGTGGCACAGCCATTATATGATGACTCATGTTTGCCCCAGGGGGCAATTGGGGTGCACTTCAGCCAGAGTACTTATTGGGTCCGGGTATCAAACCGACGACCTTCAGGTCGCAAGGTTAGTTTCTTAACCCCACAACTATCAGATTGATATCTCTACCAATCTTATAGATACACAGAACAGTGGGCAGCATTATATACCAGGTTGCCCCAGGGGGCAATTGGGGTTAGGTGCACTTCAGCCAGAGTACTTGTTGGGTCTGGGATTCGAACCGGCGACCTTAAGGTCGTAAGGGTGGTTTCTTAACCCCACAACTATCCTACCCCCTCACCACTGAGCTACCACATTATCAGAGTGAGCACATATACACAGAGCAGTGGGCAGCCTTATATACCAGGTTGCCCCAGGGGGCAATTGGGGTTAGGTGCACTTCAGCCATGGTACTTCTGGGGTCCGGGTATCAAACCGACGACCTTCAGGTCGCAAGGTTAGTTTCTTAACCCCACAACTATCAGATTGATATCTCTACCAATCTGATAGATACACAAAGCAGTGGGCAGCCTTGGATGGGATATACCAGGTTGCCCCAGGGGGCAATTGGGGTTAGGTGCACTTCAGCCACAGTACTTGTTGGGACCGGGAATCGAACCGGCGACCTTCAGGTCCGCAAGGATGATTCTTCAGAAAGAGCACATATACACAGAGCGGTGGGCAGCCATATATACCAGGTTGCCCCAGGGGGCAATTGGGGTTAGGTGCACTTCAGCCAGAGTACTTGTTGGGTCCGGGAATCGAACCGGCGACCTTCAGGTCCGCAAGGCTGGTTTCTTAACCCCACAACACTCAGATTGATATCTCTACCAATCTGATAGATACACAGAGAAGTGGGCAGCCATATATACCAGGTTGCCCCAGGGGGCAATTGGGGTTAAGTGCACTTCAGCCAGAGTACTGTTGGGACCGGGAATCGAACCGGCGACCTTCAGGTCGCGAGGCTGGTTTCTTCAGAATGAGCACATATACACAGAGCGGTGGGCAGCCTTATATACCAGGTTGCCCCAGGGGGCAATTGGGGTTAGGTGCACTTCAGCCACAGTACTTGTTGGGACCGGGAATCGAACCGGCGACCTTCAGGTCGCAAGGTTAGTTTCTTAACCCCACAACTATCAAATTGATATCTCTACCAATCTGATAGATACACAGAGCGGTGGGCAGCCTTATATACCAGGTTGCCCCAGGGGGCAATTAGGGTTAGGTGCACTTCAGCCAGAGTACTTGTTGGGTCCGGGAATCATCCACCACCCTAATAACACCCGCTCATCATCCACCACCCTAACAACACCCGCTCATTAAACACCTCCCTAATAACACCCGCTCATCATCCACCACCCTAACACCCACTCATTAATCACCACCCTAATAACACCCACTCATCATCCACCACCCTAACTACACCCGCTCATCATCCACCACCCTAACACCCACTCATCATCCACCACCCCAACTACACCCACTCATCATCCACCACCCTAACACCCACTCATCATCCACCACCCTAACGACACCTGCTCATCATCCACCACCCTAACTACACCCACTCATCATCCACCACCCTAACTACACCCGCTCATCATCCACCACCCTAACTACACCCACTCATCATCCACCACCCTAACAACACCCGCATCATCCACCACCCTAACAACACCCGCTCATCATCCACCACCCTAACAACACCCGCTCATCATCCACCACCCTAACAACACCCGCTCATCATCCACCACCCTAATAACACCCGCACATCATCCACCACCCTAATAACACCAGCACATCATCCACCACCCTAATAACACCCGCTCATCATCCACCACCCTAATAACACCCGCTCATCAATCACCACCAGCATCATCCACCACCCTAACACCCGCTCATCATCCACCACCCTAACAACACCCACATATCATCCACCACCCTAACAACACCCACTCAGGTTGCACTTGTTACAGTAAATGAGGCCCTTTAAAAGGCAGCCAGACCCCCCTCCCCATACGCACCCCCACCCCCACCCCCACCCACACCCCCACACCCACACGCAGCCAGGCAGCCGACAGCATCACGGCGCAAACAGTGGAACCATGGAACGCGGGCTCCGGCCTCCTTTATTTTTAGCCGTCGTCGTCATGCCGGCCGCGCTTCACTATTAATTCAGGAACGCTTCCAAGTTCAGCCGAGGTCGGCCGCCTTAAAGCAGCGTGTCTGAGGAAATCAGGTTGCACTCGTTGGCATGGCGAGGCCTCCTCCTCCTCCACCTCCTCCTCCACCCCCGCCTCCGCCTCCCGACAGAACACAGTAACCCAATCACAACATACAGGAGGCTGATGCACACGTACCGTCATCCGCCACCCTAATAACACCCCCGGATCATCAGAGCGAATGGCGGGACGACGGAACGTCATTGTAGAACTACAAAGTGGTGGCTTAGTGGTTGGCATGATCTCCTCTCAGCACTAGGGAGTCCCGGTTCGAATCTTAATCTGGGTGTTCCATGTTTCCATGTTCTCCCCGTGTCCCCGTGGGTTTCCTCCGGGTTCTCCGGTTTCCTCCCGCAGTCCAAAAACAAGGATCAAGGTCAATGGAATGCTCCAAATTGCCCCATATAGAGTGTGTGTGTGTGTGTTTGTGTGAGTGAGTGTGTGCCCAGCGATAGATTGGCACCCTGTCCTGGGTGTATCTGCCCAGCGTCCGAAACGTACTCCCCTGGGTCCAGCTATAAGTCCATCTATAAGTCCAGCTATAAGTCCATCTATATGTCCATCTAGATGTCCATCTATAAGTCCATCTATAAATCCATCTATAAATCCATCTATAAGTCTAGCTATAAGTCCAGCTATATGTCCATCTATAAGTCCAGCTATATGTCCATCTATATGTCCATCTATAAGTCCAGCTATATGTCCATCTATATGTCCATCTATAAGTCCATCTATAAGTCCAGCTATATGTCCATCTATAAGTCCATCTATAAGTGCAGCTATATGTCCATCTATAAGTCCAGCTATATGTCCATCTATATGTCCATCTATAAGTCCATCTATAAGTCCATCTATAAGTGCAGCTATATGTCCATCTATAAGTCCAGCTATATGTCCATCTATATGTACATCTATAAGTCCATCTATAAGTCCAGCTATATGTCCATCTATAAGTCCATCTATATGTCCATCTATAAGTCCATCTATAAGTCCAGCTATAAGTCCAGCTATAAGCCCATCTATAAGTCCAGCTATATGTCCATCTATATGTCCATCTATAAGTCCAGCCATAAGTCCAGCCATAAGTCCAGCCATATGTCCATCTATAAGTGCAGCTATATGTCCATCTATAAGTGCAGCTATATGTCCATCTATAATCCATCTATAAGTCCAGCCATATGTCCATCTATAAGTCCAGCTATATGTCCATCTATAAGTGCAGCTATATGTCCATCTATAATCCATCTATAAGTCCAGCTATATGTCCATCTATAATGCAGCTATATGTCCATCTACAAGTCCAGCTATATGTCCAGCTATATGTCCATCTATAAGGTAAGTGGAGAAGACAATGGGGCAAGAAGGGGGCGTGGCCTCACTTTTGACCGGCACCATACATCTAGTCTAGACTCCTGCCGCCCCCCACCGCAAGTGCCACCCTCCTCCACCCATTGGTTCCCGACATCTGCCCCCCAGCGGCAATTCACTGGTCCCGGTTCCCCGGTTCCCCTCCCGTCTTTTGGTCACCACAGCTGACGGCCGACGAACTCCGCCCCCCCCCCGGCATGCCCCGCCCATCTGTCCTCATGCCCTTCAGCTTAGTCCACCACCTTAAAAGCTAAGACCAGCAGACCAGCAGATCTCACCGCCGGATCCCCGTCCCTCACCTACATCTCGGAGAACCCGGGTGGGAACTCTGCCGAGTGGCCCGTAGCGAAACGTACCGGGTTCTGCGTTCCAATACAAACACCGGCTACAAACACACTCGACAGCTGCGAGTTTGCAGACGTGGAAGCCACCCAGCTCGGTGGCGACCGTCCCGCTGAGGGCGGGGCAGCGGGTTCTACCTGAATCCGGTCTTTGTTTGGGGACACAGGGGGACGGCGGGACCCTCGGGTTGCCGATAAGTCGTCAGGTGTAATTAAAGCTCTCTGTTGTCTGATGACAAAGGAACCTCAGACTATGTGTGAGGAGGTAGAACTCACCCCCCGTGGGGGGGCAATCTTTGCTTCCACTTCCTTTGCACAGGTTTCCCTTGAATTTGGTGACTTTGGAACCAAGGGTAATAATGTAATGGTATATAATGGAATCTTAACCCTTATTGCCCTGGGGGTGTGTGTGTGGGGGGGGGGGTGCTACTGCCCCAACCACCAAGTTGGGACACTCTGGAGACAAGTCAACAAAGCCCAGACACAGAGACACACTTTATAGGGGCAATCTAGTGCCATCACTTCACCTTTAATCCATGTTTTTGGACCGTGGGAGGAAACTGGAGACCCTGATGGAAACCCACATGGACACGGGGAGAACATGGCAGACCGGTGAGGGATTCGAACCCCAGTGCTGAGGGGCAAATGTGCTAACCACTAAGCCACCAAGTTGCCCCTCATCTCAATAAGTCGCAGCAAAGGACGGGGGGGGTTCTCCATCCAAGGGAGTACATTACAGGCGCTGGGCAAATACACCCAGGACAGGACGCCAATCCATCACTGAGCACACACACACTATATGGGGGCAATTTAGATAGATGCAACTTGGAGCAGCCAATTCACCTTGAATCCATGTCTTTGGACTGTGGGAGGAAACTGAAGAACCCAAAGGAAACCCACACAGACATGAGGTTGGGTACTGGGTTCCCCGTTGCCGGGGTTACCCTTTGCCGGGTTTACCCGTTGCTGGTTCTCGTTGCGGACTCTGGTTTTGTGGTGGTGCAGAACGTCAGTGTGACGGGCGCTGAGCCTGCGTGGGGACATGTCTGAATCAGAGGGACTGATCCCTGTTCCAGACAGGTGCTCTGTTCCTGCACTCTCTGACTCCAGCGCTCTGCCTCGGGACACCGGGATTAGCTCGCGTCATCATGAGCCGAGGGAACAGAGTGACCAGAACACAGAACCCTCCACAAAGAGACATCCGGACCTCATAGGTCTCACACACACACACACACACACACACACCACACACACACACACACACACACACACACACACACACAAATAATCTAATAATGTCTGAAGTATGTGTACTGTAAACTCAAACTGAAGGTTATGATGCAAACCATTCAACCCCACACACACACACACACACACACACACAGAGAATCAGTCAGACACACACATACACACACACACACACACACACACAGAATCAGTCAGACACTCACATACACACACACACACAGAGAATCAGTCAGACACACACACACACACACACACACACACCACACACACACACACAGAATCAGTCAGACACACACACACAGAGATAGTCAGACACACACACACACACACACAGAGTCAGTCAGACACACACAGAATCAGACACACACAGAGAGAGTCAGACACACACACACACACAGATAGTCAGACACACACACACACACAGATAGTCAGACACACACACACACAGTCACAGTCAGTCAGAAACACACACAGTCAGTCAGACACACACACACACAGTCACACACACACACAGTCAGTCACACACAAACACACACACACAGTCAGACACACACACACACAGATAGTCAGACACACACACAGTCAGTCAGTCACACACACATACACACACAGATAGTCAGACACACACACACACACACACAGATAGTCAGACACACACACACAGTCAGTCAGTCACACACACATACACACACACACACACACAGATAGTCAGACACACACACACACACAGATAGTCAGACACACACACACACAGATAGTCAGACACACACACACAGTCAGTCTCACACACACACACACACACACAGATAGTCAGACACACACACACACACACACACACACACACACAGATAGTCAGACACACACACACAGTCAGTCAGTCACACACACACACACACACACACACAGATAGTCCGACACACACACACACACAGTCAGTCAGTCAGTCACACATACACACACACACACACACACACACACAGATAGTCCGACACACACACACACAGTCAGTCAGTCAGTCACACATACACACACACACACACACACACACAGATAGTCAGACACACACACACAGTCAGTCAGTCAGTCACACATACACACACACACACACACACACACACAGATAGTCAGACACACACACACAGTCAGTCAGTCACACACACACACACACACACACACACACAGATAGTCCGACACACACACAGTCAGTCAGTCAGTCACACACACACACACACACACACACACACACACACACAGATAGTCAGACACACACACAGATAGTCACACACACACAGATAGTCACACACACACACAGATAGTCACACACACACACAGATAGTCACACACACACACAGATAGTCACACACACACACAGATAGTCACACACACACAGATAGTCTCACACACAGATACACACACACACACAGTACAGTGATCTCACAAATCCATCATTCCATTTGCAGGGTTGCCTTCACCTCCAAACTGGAGTTTTTTTTTTCCTAAACAAACAAGCCGCCGAACAATGAGTCCCAATGGTTCCACACATCCCCACCCAGAACCGAGACATGGTTCCTATAGACTCAAATGAATGCAGAAGACAAAGCCAAGACAACTCAGACAACAAGCCATCAGTGTGCTCGACCAGATGCTGACTCTCTCTCTCTCTCTCTCTCGCTCGCTCCGTACACACTGTGAGTTTGTAACGGTGCAGTTAAAGGAGAAGAGGAGGTCTGTTGTAGCTGTAGCTGCTCTGCGCTGTGTTGCGAGCGCACAGAGAACCAGGAGAACCACAGCAGAGTTCCACCGGTCGACCGATTTGTAAAGAATCGAGTCAAACGGCTGAAGCAACTACTGCAGAACGAACAAAGACGCATATTTCAGAGTCACCGTCCCGGAAAATCCATAAACACCTTGGAGCTGAATGACGGCATCGGCCTGTCTGAACACGGAGGAGGCCGTCTGCATGAATTCAGCCACTCTGGCAACGCGGGAACCTTATTATGGGTTATATCAGAACAACAGGTCTCTGGATCGACCAACAACAACCAGACAGCAGCATAACACAACGTCAGCTACATCAGAGCTCAATTAGTGAAGACTAACACACACACACACACACACACACACAGGTACGATACGCATAGACACACAATGCATAGATACATGCGTATACACACAAGAGCGCACACACACACACACACACACAAAAACAAGCAAACACAAGCACGCACACACATACAGGTAAAATACATACATATATATATATATATACACACACACACACACACACACACACTCAACAACAGCAACAACACAAGCACAAGCAAACACACACAATACATGCACGCGCAACACACACACACACACACACATACAAACATAAGGTAATATATATATATATATATATATATATATATTATATATATATATATATATACACACACAAGGTAACACACACATACAGGTACGCCACACACACACACTATATGGAAAATATATCAATGCGCACACACACACACGTATCCACACATACACACTCAAGTACATACACACACAAACAAACATAATACAGATGTGCACATACATATTTTTGATCCTATAATGTATTATACACCCACACACACAGGTGTGTTACACACATGATCTGTCTCATTAGAACCACGCCCCCGCGCATACACCCCCCCCCCCACACACACACACTCACGAGTGCACTATGCATTCACATAATACATATGTGAATATACACACACAAAGAGTGAGACAGACAGACAGAGACAGACAGACACACACACACACACACACACACACACACACTGTATATGAGAGGTTTGTCCACATATTTTTGATCCTAATGTATTAGGTGTGTTAATCATGATCTGTCTCATTAGAACCCCCCCCTCACACACACACACACACATCCACACACACACACACACACTGTATATGAGAGGTTTGTCCGCATATTTTTGATCCTATAATGTATTTGGTGTGTTAATTATGATCTGTCTCATTAGAACCCCCCCCACACACACCCACCCACACACACAACCACACACACAACCACACACACACACAGTGATATGATGAACTTGATTTGCTTTGGACCATCACACACACACACACACACACACACACACACACACACACACACACTGTATATGAGAGGTTTGTCCGCATATTTTTGCAGATCCTATAATGTATTTGGTGTGTTAATCATGATCTGTTTCATTAGGAACCCCCCCCCCCCACACACACACACCCACCCACACACACATCCACCCAACCACACACAACCACACACACAGTATATGAGAGGTTTGTCCGCATATTTTTGCAGATCCTATAATGTATTTGGTGTGTTAATCATGATCTGTTTCATTAGAACCCCCCCCCACCCACCCACACACACACACACTCACCCAATCACCCACACACACACACACACAGGGATATGATGAACTTGATTTGCTTTGGATCATCACACACACACACACACACACACACACTGTATATGAGAGGTTTGTCCACATATTTTTGATCCTACAATGTATTGTGTGTTAATCATGATCTGTCTCATTAGAACCCCCCCCACACACACCCACCCACACACAATATATGAGAGGTTTGTCCGCATACTTTTGATCCTATAATGTATTTGGTGTGTTAATCATGATCTGTCTCATTAGAACCCCCCCCTCACACACACACACACACACACACCACACACACACACTGATATGATGAACTGGATTTGCTTTGGACCATCACACACACACACCCAACCACACACACACACCCAACCACACACACACCCAACCACACACACACAGATAACCACACACAGATAACCACACACAGATAACCACACACAGATAACCACACACAGATAACCACACACAGATAACCACACACACACACCCACACACACAGATAACCACACACAGATAACCACACACAGATAACCACACACACACACACACACACACACACACACACAGTAATGTGATGAATTTGATTTGCTTTGGACCATCACTCTGAATCTCCTCACGACGAATCCATCATTAAACCTGTTGTTTTAAGAACTCGGGTTGGAACCCCCTGCTGTCTGTTAGAACCCGCTTAACCAAAGCCAGACCTAAAGGCCACGTGCCGGTTTCATCCATTATACCTGCAGCTCCAGTAAACGGAGGGTTTAACAAACCGCCGGTTAATGGAGATCCGATTCCCCCGTTTCAATGAGGAACCTCTTTGGAACCGAAGGCCGTGAAAGAAAGCGTCCTTTATCGGCGGCGGATTGGATCGCAGACGGAGGTGAGAACCAAACGCGGCAGACGCCAAACGCGCCAGCAGAAACCTAAGCCGTTTGCACCCTCCACCCGACGCTTCCACACGCCCACATGACGCACGGCAACCTGACCTATCAGAGCTATCCATCTGCCAGAACCAT
>JAFMOC010000466.1:270000-272500 GCA_019802505.1 Corydoras sp. C115
TAGGGTCGTTGTGGGGTTCCCCATGCCCATCCAGGGGAGAACATTTCGGGCGCTGGGCAGATACACCCAGGACAGGACACCAATCTATCGCTGAACACACACTCACTCACACAGACACTCTATATGGGGCAATTTGGAGAACTCAATTGACTTGATCCATGTTTTTGGACTGTGGGAGAAAACCGGAGAACCCGGAGGAAACCCACGCGGACACGGGGAGGACATGGAACCTCTCCAATCTCTATGAGAAACATTTTGTTTTGTATAAAGCCCACCACCGTTCTCTGTTCAACGCTCGGTTCTCCGCGGATGTTGTCTTTAGAACCGGTTCCCGAGGTTCTCCAGACGCTTTTGTTCACTGAGTAAACATGGCGAATGGACTGCCTCAAAGATTTCTATAGAACGGATGAAAAGCGGCAGGTTCTATAGAGACTCCGGATTAGACGCCTTACAGCACGAGGTGGGTACGCGAAGGGAAAGTGACCCAAGACGACCCCAGAGACAAAGGAACGAGAACCGAGGGACTCGAAACGGACGAGTCCCAACACGCCGGATGGGCCCTACTGTACGGAACGGCCGAGTACCGATAGAGACAGACAAACAGGGTCTAGGAAAAGGCGACGATGAGTGTTAGGGGGTCGATTTGTTCTACGGCAACGATTCGGAAACAGTACAGCAGCCGGGGGAAAGGAACCCTCCCTCCGCCACCTCGCTCTCATTGGTTCCCCTAAAGAACCCCACCAACAACCTCATTGGTTCCCCTCAAGAACCCCACCAACAACCTCATTGGTTCCCCTCAAGAACCCCACCAAGAACCACATTGGTTCCCCTCAAGAACCCCACCAACAACCTCATTGGTTCACCTCAAGAACCCCACAAACAACCTCATTGGTTCCCCGCAAGAACCTCATTGGTTCCCCTCAAGAACCCCACCAACAACCTCATTGGTTCCCCTCAAGAACCCCACCAACAACCTCATTGGTTCCCTTCAAGAACCCCACCAAGAACCTCATTGGTTCCCCTCAAGAACCCCACTGGTTCCCCTTAAGAACCCCACACCAATACCCCATTGGTTCCCTAAGAACCCCACCCACCTCCAATGAACCCCCTCATTGGTTCCCCTCAAGAACCCCCACCCCACCCAAGAAACCAACAACCTCATTGGTTCCCCTCAAGAACCCCACCATTGGTTCCCCTCAAGAACCCCACCAACAACCTCATTGGTTCACCTCAAGAAAAAAACAACCCATTGGTTCCCCGCAAGAACCTCATTGGTTCCCCTCAAGAACCCCACCAACAACCTCATTGGTTCCCCTCAAGAACCCCACCTTCAAGAAACCTCATTGGTTTCCCTTCAAGACCTCATTGGTTCCCCTCAAGAACCCCACCAATACCCTCATTTGTTCCCCTCAAGAACCCCACCAAGAACCTCATTGGTTCACCTCAAAAACCCCACCAAGAACCTCATTGGTTCCCCTCAAGAACCCCACCAAGAACCTCATTGGTTCCCTTCAAGAACACCACCAATACCCTCATTGGTTCCTCTCAAGAACCCCACCAACAACCTCATTGGTTCCTCCCAAGAACCCCACCAAGAACCCCCTCCCAAGAACCCCTACGGATCGGCCCTACTGTACGGAACGGCCGAGTACCGATAGAGACAGACAAACGGGGACTGCAGGAAAAGGCGATGATTAGTGTTAGGGGGTCGATTTGTTCTACGGCGACGATTCGGAAACGGAGCGGCAGCCGGGGGAAAGGAACCCTCCCTCCCTCCGCCGCCGGTCTGAGTGTTCGGAAGCCGCTCCAGAGGCCGGGCTGGTAAACAGGAAGCGGCTCGGGTGCCAGCGCTTTTATGAATGAAGCGTTAAGTGTGTGGGCTGAATCGTTCCGTCACAGCCCGGGGGCCACGCAGCAGAACCTCCGATCTGCAGCACAGCAATAAAGTCGGGGCCATGTGCTAGAGTGGCTTAACTACGAGAACTGTGTGTGCTGCGTTTCCTATCCCTGCACTACATTAAAAAAAAAAACCTCTGTAGTCCATCTGTGTTCTGTGTTGTTGTTAGTCCCCTGTTGGTTCTCCATCACAGAACAGGTAGAATTTGGGTGGTGGATTGTTTATAGTCAGTTCTGCAGTGACGCTGATGCAGTGAGGGGGTTCTAGTGCAGCAGTGCTGCTGGAGTTTCATTTAAACACCTCAGTGACACTGCCGGGATAGGACCCAATAATCCCTGCTCTGTGGTGCCACTATTGAGGTTCTGATGATTAGAACAGAATACACAGTATGTACTGTAGAACACTAACAGATGGACTACAGAATGTCATTGTAGAACTACAAAGTCCATCTTTATGGTGAGTGGAACTGAGAACAGGGAGAACAAGTGGAGCATCAGTGTCACTGCAGAACTGACCATAAACAATCCACCACCCAAATTCTACCCGTTCTGTGATGGAGAACCAACAGGGGACGACAAACACACAGAACGCAGATGGACTACA